>JAOSYY010006315.1:0-29202 GCA_025727935.1 Hebomoia glaucippe
TATGTTGACTTTTTGATTATCATTTCTGAATAATGTTAACATTAAGAGAGCTTTATGCTATCTTCTTGCCGAACGGGTGACTTTTTTACAGTCAGGGTCGAATTTTTTTCCGTCCCATCATCAAAGGTGTCATAACTACTATAACCCGTTTTCGTCTTCGGGAGTAGTCTTCAAACACTCTGTATATTAAAAAATAATTCTTTCCTACATGATTATTCCATAACAACCATTTACGGGGTTCATGCAAAAAGCTGCTCCGCTTCCGTAACTAGTAATCTGCTATTCAACACTAAAATATTTTTTCAATTAGTTTCCTAAGATTACCGCATTTAACCAAACAAACCAAACAGTACAGTACTGTTGCACAATTAGATTAGTTACTAATACAGGGATTAATTCTCCTTTTGTTTGTTCTAAAATAAGGTCATGCTATAAGTATTTATTGCTTATTCCTTAGATATTTCGATTTCCAATTAGGTATATTATGCGACTTAGTGCGCTTTAGTGCTATACTTGAAAAACAGGGAGAGTACTTTTCAGTTGATGAAATTAATTCTCGTTTTGATATTAACATTAAAACTAAAATAGCCGTTTGTCATCATAAACATGTTTATTACTTTTCATAAACTTGACAATGATAATTATATTTAAGAGGGTCTTAATAATTTTTTGTACTCTTAATCTAACGTGATTTTTAGTAAACACACAAATAAATAATATTAGTTTAGAATGACACGTTTGTTTAAATTAAAGGAATTCTTTATTTTTTAGACTTATTGTAAATTTGATGGCTTTACACTACTTTTTAAAAATATTGCCATAATAGTAGTATTATGGCAAGAGTAAGTATGGCACCACTGATCATTAGTATAAAAGAGAAATAAACTAATTAATAATCGCCCTGATAAGAACGAGCTATTATAAGTTCATAATACGTTGGTACATAATATCATCGCCGACATAATAGAAATGGCTGAAGTAAAATTTCAAAAAACTTGTTCGTAACTCGAGCATCGGTACTAGATACACGGGGCTAATTTTTTAGTATACTGTATCCAGAGATTAATATCGTTAACTTAAAAGAGATAACATAACATTTTTATAGAATAGAGTTCTAGAATAGTAACGATTTCTTGAGAAGCATCCATAAATAGTAAATATCCATTTTAATTACCATTTTAGAGCTAAAGAGCTTTGGAAGTTTTACATTTTATATTTTCTTTGGTTTATCTTCACGTCTATTAGACACCATCTATATGCCTGTTATCTTCTTAATCCAACTTCTAGCAACATACACTCTGGAGAAGTAAATGGTAGCGCCTTTTCTACATTCGAATGCATCATTCTCTACCCAGGAAGCTACGCCTATAACTTTTCCGGAATCACTAATCAGCCCGCTTCCACTATCACCCTGTAACAAATAGGTATCGGATCAATTTATACTTTCGATACTAATTTTCCCTCGTTATATTTACTACTAAGAAATATATTGTATAAACTTCGATAGTGAATTCACCCCCTCTCCATTCTATCAATTTCAAATTTTCTTTTTTTCAAAAAAAGAACCTTGCAGTTTGAACCTTTGTATCCTATACTCAAGGCTACATCTATCTCTAAATAGCTGCGCTCCATCAATGGCAATATCAAATTGCGATTTTATTTTTAATCTGTGTTTTGACAATGTGTGAATAAGGTTTGATTATTAAACGGTTTTATTATATACTTCAATTCACTCAACATGGACTCAAGGTTCCAATATTATCAAAATGTATACAGCGATTTAGATAGGACACAATGGTGATAAATAATGTCCATTCTTCTCACTTTATAATATTAGTATTTTATAAAATATTGTAACGCTTACATTGCATGCTGTATCAAGCCTTGGTGCACGGCCAGTGGCGCACAACATATCTTTGGCGTCGAATTCTTCTAATTTGGAACAATTTGCGTTTGATAAAATTTCTAAATCAATAGCGTGTTCTTCTGACCGCATTACGTCCTGAAATTAATTGTAAAAACACAAATTATATTGGGTATGATTATGAATATTTGTTTAAATTGTAATATACGAGTATAAATAGATAAGTTGTGGTTAAACTTACGCCGTGATTTTCAGCTCCAAAGCCTGCAAATCCGACGCGTTCGCCAGCGTAGTGTTGTTCACGGTCATCCAATGGTGAGGCGGCCAGTATCGTGCCATCTAGTTCCAGTGGTTCTTCTAATTCCGCGAGTAAAAAGTCCCATCTAGCCGCTACCTAGAATTTGCCATTATGGAAATAAGTAGTGGTCTAGACGAGTTAAAAGATTAACGATGAAAAAGTTTTATATTTTAGATATGTTTTTCTAAAGTTTGAACATAATTTGCTTATAAAATATAAATATTTACCTGCTTAATACCGTAGCTATTGGCATTAAGCCAGTATGGACCCACAGAGAAGCGTGGATGAATGTACATTTTCTTGACACGTCTTCGTACGCCAGTGCCGTTTTCTGTGTTATTTGTTCCGGCTAATATTTCTCTGCCACTTGTGAAGAGCGAACTGTAAGTAATGGTTCCATAATATAATTAAACGTGGCATATTAAGTCTAAAGAACTTCATGAGTCGTAAACTTTTTAAGGGTTAGCAGTTTATGTACATAGATCCGATTTATTCAGGACTAGTTTTGCCTGTAGCTTCGCTCGCGTTCATGTCGATTTTGAACCCTATACTCATCTGTTAACCACTTCACGTTGTCAATTATATCGTTTGTAAATAAATACCTTTATTGTACAGAAACCGTTCTGCTCATTTCAGTCTGAAAAATATTATTTGAAGAGACTAAAAAAGTAATAAAATTAAAATGGATACCTAAAGGTGTACATTAGGATGAATTTCATAAATTTCCTTTTTAAAGTTCTCATTTTGTATTGCCCCTATTACATTAAATACTGAAATGAAGGTATGTTTGGTAGATTTAACTGGCTCTTGCAATCACAGCTATAATTGTGTCATGAAAATATTTACCAAACATAATTGGGATCTTATTGTGAATTTTGTGGATTCTATTATATAAAACAGGAAGTAATTTATTTTATTGTGCAGACGTATACGTATTGAAAGCGGCGTGGTAATAAAACTAACCTAAAATGTCAACCTGTTCATTTTATATTACAACTATGAACTCTGTCTAATACAGAAGATACCATTTTAAAGGAAACATTTTAGGTCACTACCAGACAGACTGATTGGAACAAAAATCACTGATGGTCAGCCCAAATACTAGGACCTAGCTATAAAGGTACCTAACTATTATATAATAATAATAGACCGATGGTCTCTACAGTTACTAAAGCCTGTATGATTCAAACATTCTTTATATTGTAAAACTATACCTTTTTATATAAATTATAGAATAACATTTGGTGCAATGAAATTAAATATAGATCATAAGTTATCAAAATAGTTCACGGGTATTTCTTATCACAATACCTAACCTGTCGAATGATAAATATGTTTCTAGTAGCAAATAATAGTTTAATGACTTACATTTTTAAAAATCCTTAGTCAAGTATACGATGATATCGTTATTAATAGTAACTGAACATAAAATATATTTAAGATTCTTTGCATATGCCGCATTTAATAATACTTGTACAGTTTGTATTATAAGGAAAATTATCAAATAAGCGTTGAATATTTATAATCATACATAACAAATAACATTATTTGTGGTAATAACTTATGTAATCAATTCAAGTCTAGACTAATTAATAGGCGATTGAATTATAAAAATAAATGAAGTTGTATTTGTGTAACGAGTCGTTTATAATTAAGTATGGAAATTCCATTGACGTTGGAAATAATTATCGTTTTTAAATGCGTCTTAAATACATTTAATATGTTTCCCCATTGCGAGATAAATCATATTATAAACAAACCCACAATATATTCGTAGTTTAGATAATAGTATCCTTAAACTATAATACAATTTTCTTGCAAAACAATCGAATTAAATTTGTAAGCAGACGTATATAGGCGTGATAAAATTATAACCTTAATGTCATATAAATCTGTTGACAAATATCCATGTTATAGAAGAGCAAATTATTCGCATTTCTTAAAAACTCAGGCGTAATATATTCACTGGCTAAAGCATTCCCAGTCCTTTATATATAAAACACTCAAGATCATTGTAAAGTTCAAAAGATATGATAAGGAGGCCACGCGTAGCAATTGCGTGTAACAATTCCCTATTTTTTTAATTAAAAGACAAGTATCTACGTTAAGATTTAGGCTAATTGTGAGCCCAATTAGTTGTAGACATCCATGATAATATTGAATATATTTTTTTTTATAAAGAGGTTGTTAACATTTACTTACCAATGCCCAGCGGTAAGAATCCATTTGTCGCCGATTATAGTCCCGCCGCACGTTCTTCCAAAAAGTACTGCAGAAGGATATCTCTCGTTTACTGGTTTTGATTCGTCGTCTCTTGGTATTGATACAGGGATAGGGTCTTCCGAAGCTGTGATAGTTATATCAGGGCATTTATTGTTGTAACCTGTAAAATAATGTAGACATTAAAAGAAATTCAAATGTATTACAATTCTATTTAAAAAAGATTATTCACGAAAGAATTTCTTTTGGAACAATGTAATTGTGTTTTGTTTCCTAACTATTTTTTTTAGAAATATCTTTCGTGTATTTGATTCTCACACATCAGCCATATGGAAAAATTAAGTAGCATGTTTAACGATCTATATTTGATGTTTGATACACTAACGCACCTCTTATCGCAGGAATATCGCGATTAGCTTATATCACATTATTCTGTTGCATAGATAATTTGTGTATATGTCATCGAAGTGTTCAATTAACTTTTACTATCAAGCATAAAATTCTATATTGCTAAAAACTAAGTAAATTTGAATAAGAATATAAGGAAGTTTTTTAGGTCTAAACTCCACAACCATTTGAATATAATACACATAAACAAATACACATATGCAAACGAGTTCAATAGTTTCCAAATTAGTCGTCGGTCCACTTCGAGTTGTAAACCAGAAATTTTTTTTTGACAATCTGTGGTCGATATCAATTATCATTGTTATTTGAAAGTTTATGTATATCGGGAAAATGATATGAATATAGCGTATTACATTATGTAATAAGCTAGTATATTAACGGAGTAATTGCAATCGAAAATATTATTTAAGGTCCAAATTTGATTTTATATTACATTACTGGTATACAAATATGGATGGTATATAAACTAATGTACGATTACGAAAATATTATTTTATGTTTTTTATTAATAATAAACATATAGATTTTATTTCTATTTTAAAGATAACTCACAAAGAAATCTAAAATAAAAGAATCTTAATATCGTGTTTTAGGTGTAATATAATTTCAATATATTTGAGGAAATCACCATTTATTGGTTGACGGACGGCGTAATGATATACCGGTCTGGTCAGTACCTACATATATGGAAACTGCTGTTTCAATCTGCGTTTTAAGAAGGTCAATGTTAAGTATGTACTCTAACTGACAAGGGGCAAGCCGTCATTTTGTTTACTACGCACAAATATTATCGAATAATGTTATATATATTATTAATGTTGTTTTGTCGTGTAACTGAATATCGTGACTTTGTTAGTAACATACAACCTTCATCATAATTTTTATTATATAAATTGGTAGAGATACGTACTTTAGTACATCATCAGTACAAGCCGTGCATGAAAAGACATACTATACAATTTCATTTTTAACAATTTCATAGACATTCAAGTTAAAGAGTTTCTATTTGTAAATAGATATATTTAAATATATACATTATACATGCAATTTTTGTAAAGCAGTTTATAGAAGAGAAGGAGGCAACTTACCGAAAATCCTCAAAATCTGTTAGAAGTCAGCCAGAAGGAAGCGAAATCATTCATGTTTAAATGCAATTTTAGTAAACTGCTTTGTGTTATTAAAGCGTTGTAAAGAAGACAACTTACCGCTTAAGTGAATAATCCAATCGTAAACGGTTAGAGCCAAACGGTAACTCACTAGAAGGAAATGACATGATGATATCAAAGTTGAAAATAGACTCCTTAATAGATTGCTAATTACTAAATTTCTAATTGATAAAACAATCATAAGCTAGTTACGTAGGGGTTACTCTGCGTAAAGTGTATATTAAGCTAAAGCAGTATAAGTGGTTCTGGAACTGAGAAATTTTGTTATAAATTCCCTTTTGGAATACATTGGTATAATTAGGTGAGTTCACTACTAGCCATTGGCTTTCAATTTAAGAAGCCACGTGCCCGAACAGAACGTTAATAGGCTAATAAGTGTTTTACCTACGAAAGCTTTAAAGCATATTTTGTGATATGTTTGTGTATAAAACCGAAATTGATAAAAATTAATATTACAAGAACTTGTGGTCCAAGTACCTCCATTAATCGATTGCACTTTATACACTTCACATTTAAATATCTTAAAACGGGCTTTATGTATTCACTGGTTGACACAATCATTGGCACAATTATTTTTTTCTAAATAAGACGGTAACATTACTAAACATGTGATTTTATTTTAAATACTTTCCTTAATTAATACTAACAACGTCCCGCATTTTTAACTGCGCTAGTTTCATGTATCTACTATTTATTTTTAATGTAAAAAGACTCTATAGAAGATTGATATATTTGTTATTATAAACCGGTAATACAAATTCATAGGATCAAAATGATTTCAAAAATAAGAGTAGACTATATTACGCGCTATAATTTCAGTAATATTGCGGTGTAAGCCCCGTTAAAATTGGTTCAGTAGTTTCGGAGACTAGTTGAAACAACCAGACAACCGGACAAATGATCACAAACTATACATTTTAATTCTGTTATTACAGTATTGTTGTTTACTTTCTTGAGCATTTAGAAAAAAATTTTATTTTGATATTATAAACAAACATTACAATTTTATTTATTAGCATAAACACAAACATGTAAATGTCATATAATAGATAAATTTAAATATTATTTAATGTATACATACATATCGTATATTTTGTTGTGACAAATAAATTAAAGGTAGCACATCTATTATAAACTTATAACAAAACATTCGACGCTGACTTGTATTAATCGTATTGATTTAGGTAATTTACTCAATTAAATCAATAATCTGACGAATTGCTGTAAACCTGTCAGTGTACTTTTTCCTTTCGACAACCTTGTATTGTAAACAATGGCCAGGCATTAGAGTTCCTCGTTAACTATTAATAATAACCTCTATGATTGATCCCTGATTATAAGTGGTTATTATAAAATGTATTTTTATAACAACTGCTACGAATACGGTGACGTATTGCCAATGGAACATTGCGCTAATCATTTCCTATACGTCCGTGAAATCTACTGCATAAGCATAAAGCCTATCAAAAGTATTCTCTACTTTATTAATTTTATGAAAAAAATAAACTCATTGTTTGGTTAAACGCGTTATGTCAGTAATAGTTAAAAACCTTTTAGTGCCTGATAGCCCATTTATCGTCGACGGCTTTAAGGTATCATCAACATGCTATATTTAATTGGAGCGGAGAATCAATGAGAAATGGTGCAAAGTCGGGGAAAATTTATTGCTTTTGAGAGCTTACGTTGTGTGCGCTCTGTAAACGGTTTAAATTAGGAAATAATCATGCATAACTGAATTGTTTTTATTAAATGTTGTATAGAAAGTCCGCGACAGCATACATCTATCTTTTAAAGTAAGGTCACAATAAAATTTATTTCTTATGTTACGTTAACAAAGTTGCGCGAGTCATCTAGTTAATACAAATATTTAATAAAATAATAATTAAATGTGGGAAGTAAATTATTATCGACCATCATCTTGTTGGGGTTGCACTGATATGTACCATTGACCTTTTTGCTACCATTAATTAATCTAACTTGAAAATTTATCTTATTTGAAACAGTTGAACTATTTCTAAAAAGTTAAGTAAAATTTTGTTTTCCAATTATCCAACTTCCTTGTATTATTATTCAAGGCAATCAATCTTACGATCTACTTGAATATCGCGTAAGAGAGACATTTCCTTTATGAACTGGACGGAGAAGAAAAGCTTAACCAAAGGTTTTCATTTAATTGTATACCTTAAATACAGATCATTGTCTACGTGCAATGCTATTTATTTAATTCGTTGAATATGTTCAATAGAGGAAGTAAATATATTTGAACGATTAAAATATGCACTGAGTCACGTTATGTTGTCTATTGCGTTTAACAAAGAGGTTAGTTAGTATGCAAAGAGTGAAGTCATGTTTGTCCTTTACAGTCATAAAAGTAGACGGTACAATAATTCTTTTATATTTATCATCATAGATCTTATAAAAAGATATTGCCTATTTCATTAAAAATTATCCGAATTTAGTCCGATAAATAAATTAACTTTTAAGCCGATTTTAGCCTGGTTGATAGACATTATACATGATACTAAAAAACAATCTATGAATTTTTCTTCTATTATAAAAAAATAAGCTTAAATATAAAATTTTATTATTATAATTTTATTTATTAATGTTAACTCACGTGTCAATAATCACAACGTCAATGTCTCCCAGAGGGATGACGTGCATTATTGTCAGGTTAAAACACATTTAAGAATTAAATAAGAAACTTTATGTCAATAGAATTAAAACTCTTTACTAAAATAAAGATTATTAGAGGTGAGTTTTAGTAAATAAAATAGAGAGATAGCTTATGTTATATCGGATAAGTACCTAAGTTTGTTTTAAAATAAAGTTACCGGCGTCCTTAATTACGTTAAGTAATACGACGATAAGTGAATCCTAATTAATAAAACGATTAACCTTTATTGTCACAACACAATCCACAGCACTAACACAATTTAAAACACATTTAGGTAAAGGGAAGGTTAAGGGATTTTTACTCACAAGGTGTATGCAGGGGTTCTACTTCGTTCACGCGTGGCTCCGGAGCGGACGATGCGCAGGCGCACGCGCACAACACAACTACTGCCTTCAGATACATTTTACGTTTGTTGATCGGCGATCTAACTTGCTGACTTATATAATGCGCCATTTTTCGAACAGTTAATTAGGTACAGTGACACGTATGTTCACATGTTTCGCGCTCGTCAGACGGGTACCATCGATTGATAACAATTCTGACTTAATTGATAGTATTAGATTTTAAATTTGTATAAATAATATTATCTGTAAATACGTAGTTTTACTCAACTTATTCAATGGAAAGTTAAAAAATATTTGTTTTTTACAGCAAAAAAAATATTATATGTTCTGCAATGTTTTTTTATAAAGATAATGTGCATTTCAATGCTTTTAATCTTTATTATCCGTATTTATATTTATTATAACACAAATAAAATATGTTCACAAGAAAATTGATGTTAAGGCCAATTTATATATCTTATTTTTCAAAAATATTATTGTACTTTTATGTCAAATTGTTTTAAAACCTTTTTTTATCTTATTCTTTCAAAAATACGATGCTTGTGTCATATTACTTAAATAGCGATGTTGGTGCCAAAATTTAAATGCCTGAGTAATATTTTATCTTTATATTAATTGTCTTTATTATTACAAGTAGGTAATTAGTACTGTGTTTAACTTTTATTTTTCTGTTACGAACATATTTTAACTTCGATTAACAAAAAAAAAAATAGTGCTAATCCGACCTTATTATTAAATAAAACGAAATAGTAATTCAAATAAACTTTAATACCCTCTTCAACATCTACAGTGGGAAACCATTCATACGTGGCGGCAATCATAGTTTGTCTTTAAAATATTAACAAAAATATGCTGGTACTTATTTTTTCATAAGACGATTCTTAGACGAATAGTAGTAAAATCATAATACTGGATATATTACTTTATAGATATAACCACCACCCTTAAATTTTAATACATATATAAATTCTAATAAAAAACCTAGTCAAATAAGGAGAAAATGGATTAAAATAGCAAGAATTTAGCATTAATAGATGTTTTTAATTAGGTTTGTAATTTTCAAAAGTAGTATCTATATGGATAATAAGGTGTAAAGTGTAAATAGGAAAATTTAATTATAAACATCAGGTACCGAAAGACTACGTGCTTCGGTTAAGTACTAAAATCGCTACATCACGTTGGCATAGTTTATAGTGATTTTAATCATCTAAGAATTTCCGGGCGCAAGTATTTGAGGATGTTTTTATTTTCCGCCTCCATGGATGAATTTGCTCACGCCATCGTAAGTTTGCCTCGAATCACGGGAACCAGTATTCCAATAAGTTTACTCATATGTGGCAGTAATGTTGCATGATAAAAGTAAGCAAAAAGGTATAATCATTAAATAAAATTAAAATTCCCTATACATTTTAAATTTGCGAAGAATGACTATTATACATAATTTAGTCACTTTGTATTTCCTCAAACTGTAAGTCGATTTAAAAGATTTTTTACGAAGACCGGAAAATATGGATAGTTTCGTCTTGTCGGCTATAATGAATCAATTGGATTTCGACAAGTATTTCAAATATTTCATCAGAAGGAAGAAAATCCAATTAATTACTTTTTAAGCTATATAGATGCGACATAAGTATATGGTTATATTGAGATAATCTGAGATTATTAAACATTCTGATTAGAACGTTCGTAACATTCTAATTCTGGATTATTCCCAGGTTTTCGTTTTTATTCTTGTCAAAATTATGTGTGTCAATTTAAGAAATTGAAACACGTAATTTTTAGAAATTTTTCATATTACTACAGAATTTTAGATAAGCTTCTAAAAAAAACATTTTTTTATAGTTTACGTTGACAAGACTCATTTAAAATTGTATTTTAAATAAAATAATGGTGGATATAGTATTTTCGTAGTAATTACATACTTAAAAATAATATGTCATTTGTAGTGAAATACTGAATAAAAAATTATTTGGAACTATGTGAAATATATTCCAAAAATATGAATTAAAGTAATTTGAAATTTTTAGTTAATCGCAAGTGGGTGCCTTAATAGTTTAAAATAATGCTAATATTATAATACCTATTGTTATCAGGCGGCGTTATTAATACACGTAAAAAAATATTTAGCCTGAAAAACTGTTTAACAGTAAATTCAAATCAAACAGATTTTGAATGTCTTCAGATTGCTGATATTTAAAAACAAATATATCTTACTTATTTCATAAAAATTAGTCCTCCGAAAATGGCAAGTTGTCTTTGAAGACAACCTACATAATATGAACATTATTAGTTAATATAACTTATAAAGTTTATAATAACACTTTACTGTGATTATATCATACGTAGATGGTTTGCAACGGCTTTTTGTGAAATTTAGGACATACTTATGATAGATAAGCGATTCAGTTTCGTTCTAACATTTATACGTAGGACTTATTATTCATTATTTATTCTTTAAAATAAAGTTCTAAATAATGACCGAAATACTTCGTCCGCTAACTAAGATAAGAAACAAACAGGAAAATTTATAATACATAGTTATAAATCATGATTAATACATTAATAATAATATGAGGCCAGAAAATAATTAGTCGGTGACATACGTGAAAACATTAAAATGTACGGAGTTAAATTTCCTAATAGTTACTACGTAAAGTGGCCATTATTTAATCATTTTCAAAACTATGAATTTTGACAAAAGTTTTATCACGCCGCAGTCGACGTATTATAACAATTGCACCTACGTAATATTGACTTCTACCGACTTTTGTCAGTTCTTAACACTAAAATCTATTATTGCTTCGACTACCTACGAAACTTAGTCTAGATTGATAACTAATATAACTATAGAAACTTTAATATAGTCGGACCAACATCGCCCTTTGATTTTCCTATGATTGTTTGATACTTTGTTATTGTAGTAAATATGGTATACAATTTGATTTTATCCCTGCTTTATCTATTCATATTAGCTGAAAAAATAATATTTTCTTTACTTAATCATATTTTTACTAATCTCCAATAGTATATATCCAGTTTATTCTTGTTAACAGTTAAATATACTTTTTAACTACTGATCGCTGAAGACTTAGTAATTATTTAAGTGATATATTAAAAGTCAATACCCGATGTGACACGACTCATTTCTTTTTGCATGACAGGCAAAAAGAAGTGAATCACAGTTGGATGGCGGAGTACTGGTGGTATGGTTATTTGCAAGGACATAGTGAATCACACTAATATTAACAATGCAGAGATCGTTTTGAAGTAATGACACCAAAATATTCATCGACTTCCTTATAATTTTTTGATAGGAATTTCAGAAGTAAATTCTCAACAACAAGTAAATTCTCTGAAAGTTTATAAACTGCTGTAATGATGATCAGCAATAAATTATTTGGAGAAATTTATTTTATGCACATCATACCCCCATTTCAATTGGTTTAACAATGTTGACATCGTTTATCCTTAATTAAATTTAATTGGAGTATTATGTATGGCCTAACTGTATCTAAATATTCTAGTAAAAAAACATCTTGTGAGTTGTATGGGTTACAAGTGTTAGCAATCTTCGTCTCGGTTCGAGAAATAAAATTCCATTTATTGTTACGAAACTATGGGTTAAGTCCAAGGACATACTGGCGTGTTGAGCCGACTATAACGTTAAAAAATGTGATCGCAAAACTTCAACAATTGTAAGCGACAATAGTTATATATCTACATTACAAAACACACCAATTGGTCGTTTAATTTTTTACTAGTAAAGAGAGGCTAAATATTAAGAAAGTTAAGTTAAATTTTCTTTCAAGTATTGATATACTATATGTTATATACTAATTTATTATACTATTAATATTAATTGATGGTTAAGCTAAATATCCGTGTTTTATCTCATTCTTTTAAGATAATTATTTATTTCAGTATGAAAATAAAGAGCATAAACATAATAATAATTTTACGCCATAATTTTTTATGAAAATTAATGTCCTAATGATAAGTTTTGTTAGACATATCTTAGATCACTGATAATAAGAACCGGACGATCATAATCTGAAATATTATAAATATTGAGTAATTACCATGATCTCATTATTACGCTAACGAAGACATTTTAATTTTGAGCAAAATTTTCTGAAGTCAGAAATAGGACGATACATATTATTGGACAACACAAGTGAAACAGTTCGAATTATTTTTATAAACCATCTTAGTACTAAGAATAAAATTGCATGAGTGTAAAAAATATATAACAATAAGTTTCAATTATAGAAAGTTCTTGAAATGAAAAATATCTCAAGGTACTCTAGTGGAGATAGTACTTACTTTTAATTACCTTATCTCTAAACTAACATATTACGCCGCGTTTCTTTGAACTATATAGTATATTTATTGTTGTGGCTTCATAATTACCAAAAACATTAGAAAGGCTTTAAAAAGCAGTGATGCTATTTCTAGGCCATTATATTGTCATCTAAAACTTATCGTTACTTATTGTTAAATTTATATAAATTTTATTTTTTTCTAAATCTTGAACGATATTGCTTTGTTTTCTTAATCTATTTAAAAAGCATTCATAGGTCTACTAGCTTCGTTTTGGATTACGATATCTAAATGACAAATGGAGAGAGATATGTTATCCTCATATCTATGGAAAATCATATAATCACCACTCAATTAACTTTCTGAGTTTCATTCTTCTTTTCCTTCTCTCGGCGAATTGACTGATTTTCTGTAATAGTTATCACGTATGGACAATTTTTTTTTATAAATTTCACGGACACTTTTAGTTATTTTCACACTTGCGAAGTGTCTTTGACGAATAGATTTATGGTGTTGTTTATGGGGAAAGGAAGTCGGATGGGAGTTGCGTAGGTAGCTGCTGTCAGAGATTGCGTAGTGGGGACCGGCAGTCCACACGCGACATCCAAGCCAAGTCTTTGGTTGTTACCTGAAAATTTTAATATTTCTTTTTATTACTTCCAGTCATAATCTCAAGTATAATTTTTAAATAATATGTTTTCTGGTATTCGCCCATGGACATGGGATTTAAAACCAATTTTGTTTTCAGAAGAAAACAAGGATGTTTCGTCCTAGTGACCCATATGTGCTTGTTGAAATCAAAATAGCAAAATAATAAGTAAGTTTTAATCTACTATCATCACTCTAAATAAAGTTTAAAAATAATGAATGTCTTATAACCGCTTTTGATTGTAGGTTCAGTTTGGTGAAGGAGGTCATTTATTGAAATCATTATAACTTCTGTCCAACAGACACGATTTCGTAATCGAAGTAAGAATTAAACAGTGAAATATGTAAAATTTTAGAGTAAAGGTATTCTACTGTTTGATCTCAATCTTTGTCTGGATGTTTTGGCAATGTCAAACAATAAAAGATAAAAGGTCCTCGGTTAATTGACACTTTTTATATTATGCTACGACAAGGTCAAACGCCTTTTTTACATTTTTGAATAGGAATTATGTTTTTATCAAACAAATAAATCTAAATATTTCATTGGCATTGATTATATATTACATCAGTCATTTCTTTTACATCCAATAAACTAAATTATAAAAATAATTATAAAGTTTGTACACAACTTTCATAATGAACTGTGTCATTAAAGAGCTCTAAGGAAAGCCGTGGTTATTAAGTAGCGATACTTCTGAGAACAAAATCAAAACATTTCATCTTCCTTTAAATTCATGTCATAAATTAAAATATTGTCCGGTTCAATAAACATCACGTAGATTTTTGTTTTCATAAAGGAAGTATAATGTGCTTTTCTACATATATCTAAGGGTGTGTGTGCGTCATAATTACTAATTAATGAAGTATTATGTAAGTAATGTTTAAATTTTTTTCATTCTATTGACTTACACGTATCATTAAATTCAAGCTTAATACAAAGAAGAAAATCAACACAAATATCTTGTTAAATGATATATAAATACTTTCAATGGAACCGACACAAAAACGTGACTAGTGCTAGCTGAGTGAGATGAACTCACCTACATTAAATTATGGTTTTTCGCAAATATGGATCATGATATGAGAATAAGGATGCAGAATGGAAGATATGTATACATATGTATTGAATTCTAGGAACACTATATACGTTATACCTAAAAAACAACTTATGAAATAATGATAAACGCTGTCTCTGTGTACACGTTTCAAGATAAGATATAACTAAAGATAAAAAGCAATTATAAGCTATTCAGTATATATGTGTGATGAGAAAACTGGAAATAGGTACTTTCCATTCGTCATATAATGAGATTTTAAATGTCATATAAATACAGTGTTCTTCTATAGGTAAAAAATTTATGGCTGACTAGAAAATGAATCACAAAGTTTTCATGAGAAACTCTTAAGATAACATTTTATATGAAAATTTGGCTTGTTGGAAGGTGCTATCTATAGATTTGCTTCTTTATTAATGTTCACCTGGTGCATGGAGTAGACAGCAAGCACGACAAGAACGTGCATAATGTTGTGTGAATTGAGGCAGCGGTCCACTGAACCCGGAAACCACTTCTCCGGTATGTGTAGTGCACCGATAACTCCTCCACCCAGGGATACTGCATCCTAAAATATACAAAGAAATAATTGAAAAAAAAAATAATTTTACAGAACAAACTATGTGTACAGTTGGTAATTCTACAGGTAATCTAGGTTTTCAACAAAAATTTGCTACAAGAACGAGTACAAATAAAATATAAATGTTTACTTCACAGTACAATATCATGCATTAAAATTTTCAAAACACCATTTGCACAAGTGCCAATGTCATCTTTTGAGAATGACCTGAGTTTCGCGCGATGATTGCTATTTCATGTGGTGTTTTCATATCCTTCTGTATTTTAATGTTACTATGATATGTAAATATCGCAAATATTTACAAAATTATTTTAAATATATTTATTATTTTAATTATAAGAGATATGAATAAAAATATCTTTTTATTCATATATCTTTTATGGGAATTAGTTGTAGTGGAAATTAAGAAATTCTAAATTTAAATTATATCAATTAAGCAGTCGCGTTTCTAGTTCTTGTACAAATATATAAAACAGCGTTTTGGGTTCGTAATATAGAAATACGAGTATAAATAAAATCTAGCTACTTTTGTTTACATCATCATGTACGGGTCCATAAAGTCAGCGCTCGTAAATAGTAAAAAGCTGCTAGTACAGAATTATATGATTTTCGTACAGTATTGCAGCATTCCCCGTAGACATGTAAGCGTGGAATATCTAAATAAAGTCTAAGTCCTAATTCCTTAATGGAGTAGACTCGTTAATTTGTCTGAGCCGGTGAAACCATACAACCTCGGCAGGTAATACCATTTAGAGGGCGAGTTGAGTAAATTAAACTCGTTTGCGAGAATTATAAGTTTACCCCTTTGAATTTAACATACATATACGAGTATATAGCGATTGATATGAGATTTGCGGACTGAAGTTTAAAACCTTAGCAGGTATTAGTGTAGTGTAGTGTAATTTTCATTTATCAGTTTAAGGATAAAGCAACGGCATGTCACTTAACGTATACGTATGTATTTACAAAAATGTACGAATTAATTAGTATGTGAGTTGTAACCAATCTGGTTATCAGGTCTCTTCTGTTGGTCTAGGAACGAAATTGTGAGCTTAACCAAAAAATATATATAAGGCAAATAAAAGGATTTTTTTATTATTTTTATATCTTAGTGTATTATTTCATTTAAAAGTCTAGGTTCTTCAGTTCTAATTTCTGTTGTGTATATAGGACACGTTTATATCTATACGTTTCAAGGATATTTATACTATTATTTTTTTTGTATTAAAAGTTATACTGTAAGTTTGTGTTAATGTACTCGAATAATATAATTGTGCTTAAATTTTTTACTGTTTATTCCATTTAAAATTTTACTGGAATATAGCTGTGCCCATCGGTTTCACTGGTATTATATATTTAAATGTAAATTTAAGAGAACTTTAATCTACTACACAAATAAATTTGAAGTATCTGTTTGTGGTATTATGTTAAATATAACACAAATACTATGTATAGAAGTTGTGTTTGTCTGTTTATTCCGGCTAAACTGCAAATCAGCTAAAATTATCTTGACGTAACTTTTAGTGGCATTACAAACAAACACATCAGGGTTAATACTGTAAATATAGATTATTATTAAATATTATTATTGCTTTTCCTTGTATAATCAGTTTTGCTACGAATGTTTACAATATATAATAGAATATTGTTAAATAATCTGTAAACGTACTATGTTCTAAGAATAACAATGTTATAAATATAAGGCTACTTACAGAACTATAATTCGAAAAAAATAAAAGTTATATGTGTACTGATTAAGGTTTAAGAATAAAAAATATAAAGTATTAAAAAAAATATTCAACAATGATTCTTCTTTATCAATGATATCATTACATGTTATTAAAAAAAGCTCTAATAGACAAGGTAAGGTCTATGTACTCGTAATTCAAGGTTCTCGGTAAAGTGGGCAAATTCAGCCGGATCTTAAACAAGCCACTCTAATCGTAAATACCACTTTCAAGCCGCTAAAACGGATTTATCCGTCTCTAAAGGCGGTAAAGGTGATACCCCGGCAAAATGCAAGTATATACAGCTGGACCGTAACAGTGGCCTGTTTTTTGTTGGGTTTACCAAATTAAAAAAAGTTTCAAGTCAATTTTAAAAACGTGTCAAGCAGATTAAGCATAGGTGTTACTGAAAATGTTCTACATGAGAACACAATTGGCCTAATCTTCGAAAGGTCCCCTTTGCCCAATCTAACCTGCAGATTAAAGGAAGTTGATTATTCTTGTGAATTTTTCAGAAAGAATAGGTTGAAATATTACACAATATTCTATTTTTAATAGAAATTATCGGATACCGCAGTACCCGTAATTACCAAATTAAATCCGAAAACATACAAAAATGATATAAGCCAGTTTCAAATAAATTCATCATGTTACAACCCATCAACTACAAAGTAGATTATAGTAGCAAAACTACCTTTTGATATTTTTAAATTAACGTTTGGTTATGCCGCCTGGAAAGTAGACGGAACGTGGAAAAGAACAATGACTTTGTTAATAAACGCTAAAATAATCGTATATATTATAATGCGTTACAAATCTATATAAAGTTTATTTAAATTTATGACACCAGCGCAAAAGTAATATAATTATTGAATTTAAACTAATATAATTCTATTAATTATTGAAGAATCTATTGTATCGCTACTTGTAGGAAAAACCTTAAAAGATAATTCGTATCTTAAGAGGTCAAACTAAATTATGCATGTGACATACGCTAGGAGGATCGTACCGTTTTATCATATCCCTGATCGAATTACACGGTACAGTGGCCCGCGAGTATAAAACCCTACTCAACTTCATTTCTGACGTTATCAAGCAATTTTAACACACTTATGTATGATGTAAATGATTAAATGTCTTATATTCCACAATAATTTGTAATATTTGTATTACATTTATTATAAGTAAGAAGCTGCTATTGCTCGCTGGTTTGTAGACCAAAAAGTGTTTTATTTCTAGTGTAATTTTACTAGTGCGAAACAAGGGCATATAAAACTCTGCTAGCAATGTATACATTTGCATCCCTTCTACAAAGTTGCTTCATTTAAACAATTCAACAAAGATATTTTTTTATTTTTCTAAGACTGGTCATATATAAAAAAGAACTGTTTATGTAATTATACAAACAATCATATTTATTTTATAGGTCTTATTAGATATCGAACTTTCAGTGTTGCAAGCGATAGACAACGCTCTGCAAAATCGAAATAAGATGTGTAATATTTATCGCGGGGTATTTCTACTGTACTTATTGTTTTCCTATATAATTTTCCGGTTAGAACCATATTCCGTGAAATAAAGGGTGTGTTTTAAAGCAGTAATAGCAATAATAATTATATAATATTAGCAATACTAATGTTGTATATTAAACAGTATAAAGTAATTTTGTGTTTTCTACTTGGTTATAACTCCAATAATATACGAACAGGTACATGAACTGCAATGACTATAAAATTATATATTATGCTGAACATACGATAATGTTTAACATGTCATATTCTATTATTATATGTTATCGTTTACATTATCTGTGACCATTAGAATAAATACTAAAATCACATTTGGTATTAAGATACGAATTTGAATATAGATTCATCCAACTCTATATAATCAAGTAGTGGAACTTTTTCAATTACAGAAACTTCTGCTTTAATGAATTAAAAAGTACGGCTGATATTCAATTTGCGCTTTAAAATTTACGAATACTTAGTTCCTGACCTATTTCAATTACTTTGTATTTGAGTTATAGACTATTTTATATTTCAGTTTAACCGTATTGAAATCGACTGCCTCTCCGACTTGTGACATTTACATAGTCCTTGAAAAATGTAAAATTGTAAAATATTAAGATAAAAAATATATTTAAGAGAATATACACGATTTGTATACTTACAGGTAGTATAACTAACAATCACATTGTCGCAGAAATGATTACTCCATGTATTTTTGGTGAGTAAGCATATTTAGCCGTATCCATGATAAAATTTAAGTGTCCGTTGTTAATATGAAAAGAAACATACTTTTCCTCAAATCTTATAATGAACGTATACAGTATTTAAAAAATAAATACGTTTTACAGTTTTTTTGTCAGTCTGTCTTCAGGCTAATCACTGAAGTGGCTGGACCGATTTTTAATAGGATTCGCTGTTAGATTGTTTATATTATGGCGCATAACATATGCTACTTTTATATAATTATCATCGCTCTAATCATCTTAGTAAAAAACCCAGTGCGCCGTAATTTGATTGTAAGTTGTTAAACATTTTGAAGGGCTTTCATCCTCAAATCTTGTAATACGAATCATCATCGCATACTGTAGTTATGGATTAATAAAGCTGAATTATTCCGATATGTTATACTCCGAACTTCAGAAAAATATTATCTTCCAAAGAAATAATGAAATATTGTAGTGCTTAGATTTAATCACTACCACTCCACTTAGATATCTTTGTAATGCTATTATAGAAAAAATATGAAGAGCGTAAGGTTTTAATAATTTGGTCCCCCGCCAGAACATACTATGATTTCTTGCTATTGGGTCATCGAACTACTCGCGATATGTAACTATTGGCCTCATTCTTGGTCACATACGTCAATACTGCTAGCATTATGTAAGCAGGGATTAAATCTTTGATCTGGTTCATGTTCATTGTTCAGGTGTTTCTATGAATACTGTTCTATTTAGACAACCACAGCCTGATTCTACATCCTATAGATCCATATAAGATAATTTTTTAACTTCTAAACTCAAATGTACATGGTAATTAGAAGGAAATCAACATTGACAATTCGCTGTTGACATGTTCACAGTTCAGTATCACTCGCTGTCGTGCTAATGATACTCATTTGCGAAACTTATTAAGTTTTTAAAGTTATGGGTACACTTACGTTTTATGGCGTAATTACGTAAAGTTGCTGATACGAAAACTTTTTGTACGTGGAAACTCGAAAATGTCGATAAGGGATTTTATGGTACTCCTCTTTGTATTATATCTTCGGAGTTATTTTAAAAAATTGTGAAAATAGGTTACATTCATAGCAACTTCCTAATGAAGAGAAGCACTGTTATATTATAAAAAGATGTAATGTATTCTGAAGGTATATATATCATTGATATGATATATATACCTTCAGAATAAAGACTTACTGAGATGTTATGGAAGCATTGTAATATATTATATAAATATACCTGAAGAAACACGTGCAAGATAGCGTGTGGATCTCCGCCCCCGAAGCGCGCCGCTCTCGCCCCGGCCAACAGCAACCTCATGCAGAAGGGCGCTGCGAAGCACAACCGTCTCTCCCACGGTGACCATGCGCGCATAGCCTATACATATTTATTTCTGTCGACTACGGCTACAATAATAATTTTACATTGAAGAGGTTGAAAAGAGACCTTGACGAGTAGAAAAAGCTCTTATAATATTATTATTTAAATATAATGACAAAAATATAAATAAAATAAACGAATTATAGGTTTTTAAAAGCATTAAGTAATCTGTAAAATCACATCTTTACTAATATCTGATTTCGATCACAATATGATAAAAACCACATTGCAGTTTTGTACACAATATACATAAAAATCTAATTAAATTTAATAAATTGTTAAACCTGCGGCGTCAGAGTTACGTTATGTGTTCCGATGAAATAGCTTCCTATAAGATTTCAACGGTGCTGAGGTATTTCTAATACGTCAATACTATTATCTCCAAATAATAACGACTTTTGCCTCTAAGCCGGATATTGAATTATTATACGTCATACAGTGAAACGTGTTTCCATAAATACGTCATCGAGTATTGGCGTACCTTTCGGCACGTAACCGGTTCGTCCCCTGTATTTATTGCATTAGTTTGAACACATCTGAATTCCTGTTAAAACATTACGTCGATGAATATTATCCAATTTTGGAAGGATAACGACTCCTACATAAAGGAAAATACATGAAAGAAATTAGTTATATACAAAAAATGCATCTATAACTATTTGTAGATTTTCCTTTTCAATTTCTGCTTTCCTCTAAATAAGAGCATTTGCTATTTCGATAAACCTACATTGATACGTCGTCTCAATATTATCTAAAACAAAGTCTTATGTAGGTAGAACAGGTTTTAACGCGTCAATTTTTTTATGATATGGTAGTTTTCAACTTAAATAAGATTTGCTTAAGATTTAATCCGTAATAATTCCACATATTGTGTCCGAGTAAAAAGCCCTGACGATTTTATATGAAGTAAAGACCTTTGTTTTATTTAAAATAAATTAAACTGGAACTAAAACAATTATGTTGGCTTTGCTTCACGTAGATCAATAATTGTGGAATTTCTAAGAAATTTCTTGCCTAGCAGAACTGTATGTGAATTCTATGAAAAAACTGTTACGGGTCTTCTGACAGATTTAGAAACCCTTAAGAAAGAAGTCTACCCAAAGGCTAGTTGTAGACGGTGAATTTGACGGTGCTAACCTCTTTAGACCAAGTGTGCCACGTACCATAAAAGTGGTTTAATTTTGCTGACTTTGATCTCTCCACTCTTGAATGTACAGAATGATTATAGTATATACTAAAATACATCTTACTTTGTACAACCCTAGTAGGCTACCGAGGCAGTAAACAGCAAGCGCGGCGTAACGTAGAGGTGCTGGTGCGCAGTACACAGTCGCAGTGACCATTGGGATGGCACCTGATAACAAAGGTTAATGTAATATGTTAATGATCCTCGTATACTATGTTACTGAAACAGGAAGAATATACTAATATTATAGAAGAAATATAGATATGATCTGCAATTGGAACAAGCTTCGCGACTAAGTATAAAAAAATTATATAGGTGCCATATTTAATCTAGTATCCACTATTAATGAGTTTTGTTACAAAGAATATTTTGTTTTGTGTGTCAGGTCTGTTTCACTGTCGTCATATCGCTAAAGTCTCACTATAGATATAGTTGTATATATCTATAGATATAGTATAGTTTCAATGACACAGAAATATGTTATGTATTTCAAATTGTTGATTTTAATTTCATTAGAAATAAAAGCAGGAAAAGGTAACACAAAAATTAAATGGCTGATGATTACGAGGAACTTGACAACACGCTCGGTGATAGGTTTTTGATTGATTCCTAATTGACTTTGATTGCTCACACAGTGTTTGACAAAAATCACCTTCCTAGTGTGATTTATTAAATTTGATTGCATACATCATTAACCCAAGAGATTTATTGATCTATTGCATACACTGCGTTTTAGAGATATAAGCATAATCACTGTCTAAATCGGTAGTTGTTTTAAGTTTTCAAATTTCTATTTGTGCATATCTTGTTCATATAACAGGGAAGTAACATTATGATCGGTCTAATCTGGTTACTGGAGTCAGATGTAGTAATAGTTAATTTGCCATTAAAATTCATTATGTGTATTTGTTATAACGGGTTATAAACAAGAATGCTAACGATAAGACATATTATTATTAAAAATGATAAGCTGGATATACTTTATATTTTTCGCATAGTTTCAAAAGAAGTTTTAACAAATAGAATACGTTTGTGAGAAGAAGCTATGTGTGCAATTCGTGAAAATAATAAATTACAATCAGCATAAAATCTCGGACGTGGACATCGCGAGCGCGCCGGGAATGTAGGGCAGTTATATGGGTCTGAAGTGCGCTTCGCTCGTTTTGTTCTGTTTTTGCACTGGCAAAACTCGTTCTAACTTTAAACAGTAGTTAAGTAATGTAAAATTGCTTAGGGAAAACGTTTGCCAAAAACTGATAAGTGCTTTACATATAAAAAAATTAAGAAATGTTTTTATTTAATTTTAAACGTACCAGTTTTTAATGTGAACCATTTTCGTACTCGTTAATCGTTGTAAGTTTATTTTACACACTACGAAGATCAAGTACGTTTAGATTCTCACTTTGATCATTGATTCGTAATAAATACACTTACGAACAGATCTCAAATACCTATAACCTAAGCTACTACTGACGTTCTTTGACGATGGAATTTATTTTTTATTAAATCAGTTAAGAAATGGACTGAATTTACTGCATATAATTATTTTTAATATTAATATAGTATAAAAAACTTTGTAAATTGATAATTGTACAATTTAAAGGCTTTTCCAAAAAGATTCGCACTGGGTTAAATTGTTACGACTAGTGTAAATAATTTGAACCGATTCTGATGAATTTTAATACAGAGATAGATAGAACCCTGAAAACTGTTATGGAGTACATCTTTTTGCACGTAAATGAGTGAGACGGTTCTTATAAGAAATGTAACCAGAACTATTAAAATAAGCCAATACAATGGGATTGCTATTGTAAAACTGTTAATAGACTACAAGCGTTACATTCTATAATAATGGTATTAAAACCATATGCTAGCGATTATACGTAAATACTACTTACAATGTTGCAAATAGTTACTTGTAATAACTTTAAATTACACGTTACTAGCATGGGTTAATAATATAATATTGGATTCTGCAAACAGCTCGCTGCAATGTGAAATTGAAATTAGAACTTATCCTTGTATAAATATGAATGATTTATCTATACTACTCATACTTTATTAGGATTTTATTTAGGATATTTCTGTTTTATTTTTGGGACAAGTAATGCACTGCCTATTTTTTCCTTTGAGCATAAAGAAACGAGTGCTTTATCGCTTTTATTTGAATAATTTGGATCGTCCTACCAAAGGTCTTTAAGAATATCCAATCTCTGGTGTAGATTAATGTTGAACATGTAAATCGTGTAAATGGCTTTGCTTTATACAATATTTACGTAGTTGCACAAACAAGTGGGGGGTTATGTTATCGCATGTTTGTCATAATTAGAAAGCTTTCGTTTTTACTTGCATTATTTAGTACGGACTACACACCAGTGTTTATTTAATGTTCTCGGCCTTTTGTTTGTACCTTTGTGTCACACTAGCTACAAGGTTTTTTCGCTTCTCTGTTTTTAAAATATATATGTTGCATTCCGTTGTTATATTGAAGAAAATGCCATTAGAAATGTAATTATTTATTTATTATTAAGGCTTACCAACTATATACACACAATAAACTTATTACTAAATTACATATATTATACATGGTAAATGGTTATTGTAGTTACAATTTATTGATGGTATGACAGAAAAAATAGTGAAGTAGATGCTTCAACATATCCTTAATTTTTTAACAGACATCCATATATTAGCATAAGAGCTATAAGATGGTACTTCAGCCATATCGCATCATTAATTATTTAGTGCTACGTTGACGACGTATTTTTCTTCCGCGCATTTTGTAATACACAGACAGAAGTATATACGCGTAGTTACTCCAGATTATCGTCTATCAATGTCTCTTTTTAAAATTTATAATTTTAATGTTTAGACTCAGCAACGGGCTTGTTAAATTGTTATTCAATGAGATATCTCTTATATATACATACGAGTATGTATGTATGTGAGTAGTCTAAATTGCTTTATTAAACCCCTTTGGAACAGTCGGTAATTTGGGAAACGATTCATTTGTGATTAGAAAAATGTATATCCATGTGCCATACTTTTAGTAGAAGCTTATGCCACCTTTAATCATGATCTGTAGTCCATCTATACCCATTCGTTGTCTCCGTCTCTCCGGTCGACCCCTAAACGTTCTGTGTTATATGTGCCTAAGCATTATGATTTCCGGTCGTCTGTTTCAATTTAGGACTCATTTTGAAATGAAATGAAATTGGAACAAGATATGATGTAATCTATATAAGATTGAAACGGTGCACTATAAAGAGTGAAATGACATGACCTGGACAATGTCCTAAAGCCTATGTGGCTCTTCAGCAGAGTAACTATATAAGGGCGAGTCCCACAGGGTAGCATCAGCACAGGTACTCATTATATAACTGGCGGTGTCCTGTGGATGGTGATATTCATGAAGATGTTAGCAGTATCCCATGATTAGACACGTGGTGTGTTTATATATATGATACTGAAAATGATCGATGCAGTCATTCCGGTGATATGCCGAAACAAACAGACAGAAAAAATGCCTTTAGTAAAACCTGGTATTTCTATTATACCAGCAAAAAATTTAATTTAATTTAATAAGACATTTTTACGGCTGAATCACTAAAAAGATTTTGATGTAACTTTCTGTCACGATTGCTTAAGCCTTCAAGCTTTTCCGGATGATAAATTCTTGCGGAATGTGCTGCGAGGTAAACCCCGTTACGTTCTCTTGTAATAAACATACTAAGAATTAATATCCTTATTTAGATACTAAGGTGACTTAGGTAAGGAACTGAGAACATACATTCAGCGTAAGAAAACTATCTTATGTACATCGTGATACAACAATTTTCCTACATTTTTCTTGTATGCACGTAATATACACATAAATTGAGGCTTCTTAAAAAGTTTTAGTAATAGAAGTATATTTAAGAAACATCTCCAGGCATCTACAAATCATTTGTAGTCGTGATATTAAAATATGATTTAAAAAGTCAATAAAATAAAAATCATTACTTAAAAGGTGACATTTAAGTTTAGATTATGAACGGTATTTGTTTGTCCGTCACTTAATCAGTGAATTAAGAATTGGAAGAGATAGAAACTTTTTAAGATAGATCTAAAACTACCGAGTAGGCGAGCCTGTACCGTTAAAAGCTTTCTAAGAATGGATACAATTTTGACCCAGCCCTGTCCGATATAGATTCAATGGCAATGTTGCAGACTAGACGGTGACGTCATAAACCTCTATTGTTACTTGTATGCTCTGATTTTAGTCTTGATATATAACTTTTAGAAGTATAATACGAATATGTTTGCGATTAAAGCGTTTGTTCATATTTAAAAATACCAACTGCTTTTATATACATATAAGTCTTACGATTTAGTATTTTTTTTTACAATATCATAGACAGACAAGCTGAGATTCACTTAATAGTGGGTGCGCAGTCAATTGACATAGTGGCTATGATTCCGACCTATTTACTGATATTTCTAGTATTCGGAAATTCATAGACTAAAGTCGAAACGCGCACTACAGTACTTCATGACCTTTTCCAATGATGATCACCCTATCGAATCTTTCTTATAATATAATGATGTTTCGAAATGGCTCAAATACATTGTTTCTTGAAGCGATACAGCGCCTGGTCCTAACGGAATTTACTGATATACGCGTGGTACATTCTTGAAGTATACATGTTTCTTTTATCCTTGTATAAATAAAATCATAATGGGAATATTATAACTGCAAAAGCCACAAATATACATAATTATAGTAAATGTCACAAAAATATTAAGATTAAATTAAAAAAAGGATAGTCGAAGAAGCAAAGGTACTTAAGTAAAATTAATGTCAGACATATTTCGCATATACATTCAGTCGGACCTCAACAAATCTCTCATTTAAAATACACTAAGATTTGACCAGTGTGAAATTAGAATCTTCACATATATATTGGAAGTGACGTGTTCATTTACACATAAACTTACATATCTCTAGTAGACACAACTGTATTACACGGGCAAGTTAATCCCTTCATGGCCATTACTATTGCATTATATAATTTATTTACAATAATGGGGCTTATCTTTATTGACGTAGCTGTTCAAATACAGGTTATTGGTACGGTACCTCGCTAGCACGACCTTGCCACATGACAGACGATTTATAAAAGCTCACTCCCTATTGTTAGCCTAGACCGGAGCGGAGATATTACAGCCTATACACCTATATACTTAGTTGAGTGTGACAGCTTTGATTTATGATCCAAGATTTATTATGACGTGCTATATAGAGCACAACGTGAGAATAATTACGTTGAAAAAATATTGGGATGTTTTTTTATGTTTCATAATGATAACTAAATTAAAATGTTATATTTAATTTATGTCAAGATGTCGATCACGATAATCATCTATCTTCACCAGACAATATTCAGTTAATTTTGATGGTTCCACGTATACATGTAATACTCAGTATTATCAAAATGCGTCACCGGTAACAAATTTTATGCCCTTTTGGGAACGGGTCTTATTTATGTACTTACTTAATTTTTTACTATAAAAATAATGCCCATATACAAATAAACATTAAAAAAATGAGTTTATTGAAAATGTCTTGAATTGAATTTCTATTGAAGGAAATAAATTAAATTATGGTCACAACTGGTTCACTTGTGACGGAAATTTATTGGAACCAATTCTGTATTTTTAATTTGAATATTCTTAATTTTTATAATAATCTAAATATCATTAATTTAATTTGTTCACAAAGATATGTGCAAACTTCAATATTTTGAAACTAGTTTTTTACATTTAATATAAAAAGTTGTTGAATTCCTATTTTTTTTTTTTTATTAATAAAACGGATAAATCGTGCATACCAATCGAGTAAAATTGTTTTTAGATCTACAATGTTTAGTACAGGCTACACTTAACATCAGCTTTAGTTAATATTTTTATTTTTTAGGTAAATTTAAAGTTATTTTCACAACGCAAAGGTTGTTCCAAATAAAAGCGTGTTAAAAATATCTGCCAATTGTAAACGTTTATGTAATTGACTGTTTTGGTAAACTTTTTGATTGGTAGAGCGATGTAAAAGAATCTGGAAAAGGGCTTATGATTTACGCCATAATTACATATTTCTTACCTTTATACTATGTACTAAAATCTTTCTGACAAGTTCCAACACCAAATTCGTGACTCAAAGTTACTTGACTTCTTTAGTATTCATTTTTCAACAAGTAATTGAAGTTGCAATTGTGAAAAGTTTTACATTACGTAAATCGAATCGGTTTGTATAATAACTATATTCCATATTCCAGATTACTAAGTCATAATATTTTTAACTCTATTACGAAACTACAGTAATTTGTCAACACTGAACACTTAACGCAAACAATAGTAATAAAATGAAAAATTAATGTTACAGTCCACGAGTTTTCTGTTCTCTGATGTCTCATTTAAGTCGACTTAAAATATAGCTTTTGGTGATCAACGCACCGCTAGAAATACTTTATGAAGCTGTAATTAGTTTAACAATAACGGTTTTTTTGGAATTCCGATGAAAATACATTTCAACAGCTCTGCGAGTTCCTTCTATGCAAGGATTAGTAATCCCATGACGGTTGGATTTCTATTTAATTGTACTAGTATAGTAGTAAAGATTAGTCATACAATAAGTATATCATAAGCGATTATTTCATAAAAACGAACTCACGATTGAAATTAATAAGAAGTGCCAATACCGACAAGAAAAATAGCTTTAAATATATCTTTGGTTATATTAATTTGGCTTAACAGATGGTTAGCTCTATAATTTCCAAAACTGATTTAAACTTATGTTTATAACCCCGAAATGTATTTTTACTTGTTAACTTGCGAAGAGAGTATAATCTCTGTTGTTGTGGGCTTTTAAATAAATTAAGGTGAACCTTCCGAAAGCTAATAAGATTATTTCACCTCTGCATCTGAAAGGGTCTGTCGGTGAGCGTTTGTATTTCTCATTAAGAGTCATATGCTAATGGTATCAGCGTATTCGTCCGATACTCACCTACTCTAGTGTCGTGTTCGCACACGCCCACACAAGTACACTCCACAGACTCCAGGTGCTCCA
>JAOSYY010006404.1:0-29086 GCA_025727935.1 Hebomoia glaucippe
GACAACATCTATTTTTCATCCCCCTAAGTGATAAGGGTTGTTCACCCTTAATTTTTTTTTTTAATTATTGGACGAAATTTTTTTTTTCATTTTTTTAAGATACAGCATATTAAAATACATACAACCCCCAATTTTCACCCCTCTACAGTCAACCCCTATTATTATGTAGCAAAACGACGTTTGCGGGGACAGCTAGTAATATATATAATTGAATAAAATTAGTATTCGGCGTGGATGAAGTCGCAGGCAAAATAAAATGTGAGTAGTTTACATATTTTCAGAAATTTATTAGTTAAATTGAATGTCGCCTCATAGAATTCAATTTATATTTTATTAAATATTTGCGTTATCACAGATTGGACTCAAACATTCATTTCGGACCTTCGAAATACCTTTATACCTGCTGATTAAAATCGCAAATAGCCGTCGAAGCCGGTAGTGGTTTAAGCAACAAACTGACATGTCAAATATTTGACGTTCCGTAATATGGTACCATTGTTTTCCCTATAATTAGGATCGGAATAACGTTTGCTTGGGTTATAAAATTTACATAATTGTCTTTGACACAGTAAAGTCTACGGTGTTGTTCTAAAGTGGCAAAGGAATATATTTGGATACTGACAAAAAGTTACTATTAATTTATAAATTTTAATTATATTTCCGAATTATATGCATATGCATACTTAAGAACGAATAAACAGTCAGGGATATTTTTTATCTATTCACTAAAAATACAGCATTTTGGAAAAGTTATTTTGTGTAATTACTTAAATTTTTTAAGAAAGATAAATTACTTTAAATCGAGTGTTAAATGCGATAATCAACATAACGAGTTCCTCTTTTCTGACAACAATCTCTAAGTAGATTAAAACACTTTCTCAACTTCTCTATGGTGTCTTTTACTTGTTATGAAACACGCTACGACATTTGATATAATATTCACTGTCAAAAAAAGAATTTTATTAATGTAAAATAAATTCGTGAAATTTTATACAATATTTTGAAACTAAGTCGTCTTTTCCTGTATAACGAAATAAAAATCGCACGAAACAGGCGTTTGTCTTCACAAGAAGATAAAGATTTTTTTGTATGAATAATCCTTGCAACCATTTATTTGGTAGATACGTGACTTAAGATGTACTATGAGTTTAAAAAAATAAAAAATATTAGGAACGCTTTAAAATAAATCTTATTATTCCAATGTTCTATCTATAGAAGAAGTCTATAGAATAATTTTCCGTGAGAATCATGACACAAACGGGTCACAAATGTATTATAAAATTAATTATTTTTTTAAACAAATATTTATCCATGAACTGTTTTAGTTTATAGTGCATCAGACGACGTTTATACTGAAAAGTTAAAAGAAACTTTCATGGATTGTTCCACAATGTAATAAATAGCGGGTGAGTCTAAGTGCACGTAGACTCCCTACCTGATGGATGTTAAGAGTTCATGGCACTTGTACTGCATTTGAACGTTGAAAAATACATTGCTCTTCTAAGAAAATTGCAGTAACAATTTGAGACTTACTAAATGACATAAGTTCTAACATCACAAACAAAATAATACAACAAACTTGCGTTTCAAAAGTTTTCCTAAAGTTTCTATATGAAGCATAAAGTTAAAAAATATTTAGAATAATATACTTTTTGATTACAATAATAATACGAATCCCTGAACTTTTCACTTCTACTCGAAGTATAGATCATATAAGAACAAAGTCTTAGCTTTGTACTTTTACCAATTACAAATGAAAAGTTGGTAATGAATCCCCGAGATGAATGATAATGATATAAACTTCTTGAAACTGAAAGTTAGTATGTCGTATATTCGTCTGTGTAAGTCTACAGACACTCATACTACAAAATTATAAGTGTAAATTATATATAATATTTATACTAGCTGACCGAGCAAACGTCGTTGTGCCACATAAATATATAGGGGTTGACTGTAGAGGGGTGAAAATTTGGGGTCGTATGTATTTTTATACGCTGTATCATAGAAAAATAAATAGAAAATTTTTGTATAAAACATATAAAATAAAATTTTCTGGTGGACCAAACTTCACAATTTGAGGGTTGAAAAATTGATATTGTCCGATTCTCAGACGTACTGAATATGCATATAAAATTTCCCGAAAATCGGTCGTGCTATTTTGGTGGAGTTCAATTACTACTTGTAAGTAAGGTGGAAACTATTACATAAATTATTAAATATGTTTTTAATATTGTATTATCTTTATTATATTAATACAATTTAATATAGTATAGTTAGTGTTACACTGGTTTGTAATACTTTGATCGAAATTTACAACAACTAGATCTCATGGGTTGTACAAATCGTAGCGTTGATTAAATTCGAAATAATAGAAAGATTTTTTAATATTGAATTTGAATTTTCTCTGCTTTGAATGCATTAACAATATGACGACACGAATTTTCAAAATGGGAAAACGATATTTCTATATTTTCATACCCCGACGTAATGGTGTAATTTATTATAATTTAAACAGTCTATTTGGATATATTATATGGCCAGCCAATGTTTAGCTATCTTTTAATATTCTTAAAGAAAGCTCTACTTTATCAATAAAAATATTAATCCGATTTTATATTTAAGTAACAATTTTACTTGAAATATTTCCTGAAACTAATCCATAAGATGATAAGGGTAAAGGGACGTTAATAACATCTTAACACTATTTTTATATAAAAGGTAACGTAGTTTAAATCCGACATACTAGTAATACATAAATACCCTTGTTAATGTAAGTGCTATTCTTGATAAGTAACGAAACACGAATCATTAATTAAAAATCAACACTAAGCCCACTAAGCCTAATCTCATTTGCATTTAATTAAGAAATGATATGATAATGTATCTGAAAGTTGCCGATTCAAATAATTCCATTTACATAGTCATAAAAATTTAGTGCTATTTAAATTACAAATTTGATATTGTTTTAGTCTGTGTTTTGGTTTTCAAGATAAGCTTGGATATAGGTCTGTGGATTTTCACGAAGTTTTACATTGTTTTACTATGTATAGCTCTATGTACCAATGTTTTATTAAAAAAGGAAAGGAAAGAAACATTTTTCATATTTTACATTTTTCAGTTTTTTAATAGAACACAAAAATATATTAAAATTGGAATATATGTATACAAGTATAGTAAATAGCTGAAACTTTACAAAAGTTGGCAATAGAAAATATAATAGTTAAAGATGAAATGTTATTTATTTTATAATTCTTTTAATACTGTGGTAGGTTTTATTAGTTTGAAAAATATTATAAGTTATAAGATCGAACTTTACTCGTAAAACAACTTGTGATAATTTTCCGAGCAATTGTTATTAGAAAACGTTTTTTTATTATTAAGTAATGGTAGTTGTGCTGCATTTTCGTAAATCAACTTAGTCGAATTTATACCTCATTTATAAAACACTAGATACTAACCTGTCACTTCACAATAGTTCACATCACTTATTATTTTTATTTTATCAAAATTTACTTTTATACATTTAAATCCATTTCTTAAATGAAAAATAACACATGGTCAATAAAATATACAAAAAATAGAATATCCCGTAGATGAATCAAATTATTACGACTTTCTAAAATAATATCTAACTTTCAGCTATTCTAATTTATTGGTTTCACCTATTGAAAAAGACGAACTTTTGATGTTTTAATGTTTATAAAACTAACCTTTCGTAAAGTTGCGAGGGCTTCTCCAACGGCAAGACTCCACGATGGCAACAAGTGTTGTGCCGCCGCCCGCCCAAGCCTACGCTTATATAGTGTTCTGAGTCGCCGCCCAACACCGCCTACCTAATCAGCGGATGGCTAACATAGTTTGCATTCCAATTTCCAGAATCAAAATTAACAATTTTTCTTTATATCCATGGATGGATCTACTTGCGTCATTTATCTTGAAAATTCTAAAGAAATTTATTATACTATGAAAAAATGAACAATTTTAAATATGATAGACTTTACTAAAATTAAATTACTTTTTAAAAAGTTATTAAAAAATTATTTGCATGCAGTTTTAAATTAAAAAAGTGTGTTATCTTTATAAATTATTCCCAAAATTCAGTTAAAAAGTAATTTAATGATAAGATAAAATCAGTTTAAATTACGAAAGTAATACGAGTTGAATAACATTGTCTGCAAATTTTATTATTTTCTCGTCTATAAATTCCAACAAAAAACAATAGCCTCTTAGAGGTATTTATATTTAGATATATGAGGCCCATTCCGATGATTTTCTTGGGTGTTCTGTGGTTTGATTTGTAGCGTACCATTATCGTTGTATTGATGAATAGTTAGAGAAGAAGAACTTTTTATTTTCCTTTATTCTTCAATATTATTTTGCGAGTAATAAATGTCTGTTATAAGGAAAATACTACTTTGTTTTCGGTTTAAACCTTTGCTAAAACTTTGAGTACTGGAAATCAAATAATTATTGTGCAATAATTACAGACAAAAAACAAAAGTTATTGTAAAGATATTTCAATCTTAATAAAATCATATATAAATTATTTACTGGTTTCAAAAAATAAAAGCTTCCAGCTCATATTTTGGTAAAATATATAACCTCATTCACTTTACAGAGAACTGCTTCTAGTAAGTAGGAATAAATGTAAGAATACTGTTTAAAACAGAAAGTATGTCTGAGCAGAAGCATTTCTTATTCAGTTATGAGAATTAAAATGTGAACATCTTAAATATTTCGTTGTTTATTATTAAAATTCTTCAACAAATATTTACATTTTTGTTTAGCATACTCATATATTCAAAAAGCTTTTTAGCCGAATTTATATACAGCATTAATTGATTAAATGTTATCAATAAAAAGGTGTTTTTGACTACTTATGAAAAGATGAAAACATGGTTATATGCCAGTTGTTTTGAGTTGATTTTGATTGCGATAATCCAGACGCTGTCAAAGTTGGTCTAGCCGTTTATGAGATGCGCACGAATAGATAAATAATAATAATTAAAGTAGATAGGCAAAATGTGTGAGTCGTGTTCTCATTTTAGATACCGCAGGCACTTTCATGTATTTGATATAACAATATTTTATATATTAAAATTTTATACTTGTCTGTAGCTGTGTAGAAACTTATGTTGAAAGCCTAAAAATGCCTTCTTCAATTTTTCCAATAACGAAGAGGGTTGAATGTTAAACATCAAATCAATATTCGTTTTAAGAGAACTTAATTTTGTTTAAAAATATATAATTATGCAAAATATGTGCTGCGTAGGAATTGGAATGTATATATGTAAGATTTTGTTCGTTTCTAGTAATTATTATTCTACATTCTTATTTCTTTTTATTTTTAAATAAAATGTAAAAAGTTTAACTGAATGTTTCAGACAACTGAGCCAAAACAGAACAGAGCAGAGCGTGACCAACATCCTTAATAATAAAACCTCAAAGAATTTGAAAATCTTACGGTTTCATAATACATTACTTTGTATAAAAGAAGTGTCCTAATTACCTCTGGTTTCTTTTTAATTTAAAGAGCAATGTATAGCATATTTTCAGTTTGTCGGGAAAACTCAATGCGTTTCAGAATTCTCTCGAAACGTATTATACGTTCAGACGTATTTTATTAGATATTTTAGAAACACGCAACAATTTTCTTTTCGGTCTTGCATCCAAATGTCATGTAATATCTTAATTGAATGGGTTAATTAATGTTCTGATACTGCGTTTTATACTTTTAAATAGATAATGACTTTCAGTTAAACAATAAAGGCAACATTGAATAGTAATTGTAAAGAACATCAAAATACAAAGTTTTGTAAATTTAAAAAAAAGGAAACTTCTTTATCTAAGTTTAATGCACTTTAAAAATTTTAGATTTAAAAATTCTTAAAGATTTTTTTCTTTTTACTTATACATATCAATATTATATCATTCATATGGTAAAATTTCTATGCATCTCCCATTTAACAGATGTTTTCGACCCGTTTCTATTAAATTATACACAAATAAACAATATACCTAATCTAATTTTGGAACTTCTAAGTATTGTTTTGAAATAAAACTTTTTATGTATTTCGATTGACAGCAAAATAATAATATCTTGAAGGTAACGTGATTATGACTAAAGCGTGCAGTAAACGAGATTTCATTAATTATATGAAAGATTTTTTCTAAGCCAGTATGTTGATAATATAATTATAATGCATTGCTGCATTCATCCTGAAGGCCACGTATCCAACGTCCATACAATCAATTAGTTCGCTAATAAGAAGCATCATGTGAAAGGTCGTAAGAAGTCCAGTGAACAAACAATGGTGTCCGATGTGACGACGACGGGCAAACAATAGAAATATGATTGGAAGTAGACGCCCACACGCACATAATGCCAAGATTTGGGTCATATGTGTGCTCATTGTATTAATACTGTTATCTGTGGTACTTATTATCTTGCGTGAAAACAGATAGGATTAACGAAAGCATTACGTATTTGTGTAAACTATTTTTCATGTTATATCATTCTTATAGTTACTTTTTTTGTTTGCGTTGACAGGTAATATATCCCCTATATGATCAGAAGAATAAATAGTGTATTATCTGTTGTAGTTAGTGCTAACTATTTATAGTTAATGGATAAATAAGTAGTATGGGTAAACATAAATTCATGAAATTTCTGTTCATATGCAATAGTAATTGTCGACTCTTGATCACCAAGCGAATTTTAGTTATATATAATGGGTATATACTAAGTACATTTATATCTAGTTATAGCAAACGATATCACAAGTTTATTTTCAAAATTAAATTAGGAAAGATATTCATTTGTTCATACTTAAAATAATATAAATGAAATCTGATAAAGATGACAAACTTCTTTAAAAGGATTTTCCTTTTCAAACGCGATACCGCTTTAATTGGAAGTCCAAATTTTCTTCACTAATAAGGTTTTTCTCACTCAATAATTATAAACGTGAACGCTTCTTATTGGAAGACTGAAGTATATACAATCTTCTGTGAAAACAGATTTTTTTTCACTAGTAAAAAGGTACCAAAAGACAGGAAATATTTGTAAGTACTCTTAATAATATTCATTTTATTATAAAAAAAATATTGTATTTTTTTGTACAGATAAAAAACATACCTTGGTACCTAACATTCTCGTATCACGGTGTTTTTAATTTATCTCCTCCGAAGTGGCTGGATCGATAATCGTCAAATTTTCTGTGCATATCGGTTTAAATGGTAAGGGCGGTCCACCTATAATTTTTTGGTTTATAGTTTATACAGCATATAAAAATACATACAACCCCAAACTTTCGCCCCTCTATAATGAAGATATTTTTTAAAATTGCGATTAATAGATATTTATATGGTATAACGAAGTTTGCTGGGCAAGCTGGTATCTATATATATTTAAATATTTTTTTAATATAATACAAATGTTTCCAAAATCTGTGAGGGTTACCTAACCGTTACGAAATAAACATATATGTTCCTACATCTAGGTATATTTCAGTAAACGATTTTGCGTCCGTCGCGTTATCAAAATTCTTATAAGTGTTATGATTTTATATCTTGCGTTGCGACAGTGAAAACAGGTTTTGTAAACTGTCTGTAAGTTAACTTTACGTTTAGATTTTAGAAAAATGATATACCATTGCATCTTGAATATTAACAGAATTTAGATTTGAATTTTACAATGGAAATATCCAATCAAATTTACACTGTGTAGACTATTTGGAATGGTAATTTTATTTTATTATAGCCAAGGAGACTCCGTTTAGTTTTCTGGTTGGGAAAAGTTAAATAAAAGAATATTGTGAATTATTCTGAATTTATGAAAATTATAATAAAAAGAATACAATATATATTTATAATATAATACCCATTTTTTATATGATATAAGTTAAGCTATTCAGTATATTTTTCCCACTCTTGTTTAGAATTAAAAACATAAAGGACTTTGACCTAACAGAAACATGTGTCAATATATCTTTTAACTTATAAATACGTTAATTTGTCACTACTAATAAAAAATATCTTAAAGATTTGCAATTTGGTTTTATCAGTTTAATTTTTTTTAACTTGATAAATAAATAAATAATTAAATAACAAGGTAATGTATTTTGGCTTCGGTGTGGCCATAAATTCTGTATTAGTCTAAAAGTTTTAGAATATAATAAACAAGCTCTTATACTATGAATTACGTAATTTATTCGTCGCGTCACCAGCCTAGGCTGTAAGATCTCAATTGCGGGTAGTAAGATTGGGTTTACGACACATAAACTGACTTTCAATACAAGTGATCACTTCAACGCTTATTACACATAAACTTGGTGTAAATGAGTAAAGGGGAAAATGACATTAGCAAAAATAATGCTCGCTGGATTCGCAGAAAATCTTTAAATATTTATTTATTTATGTGAAACTGATGAAGGTGCCTGAAAATATTGATGTGAACAGATCTAGCGCAATAAATATATCTTCGTAGCAAGTGAGAAGCTGCATTCTCTGCTTACCCTACAGGACAAGGGCCTGATTTTAGCTTTGCTTGATTGAGTTAATTAATGTCAAATGACCATCATATACGTCAACGATTACTGTTATAAAAATATATTTTAATTTATGATTAAAAAAAGAATCAGACGTAATTGGTAAAATAGTTGATCCTACAATATGCTATATTTAATCTGGGACAGGTAGCACGTACAGCCATACGTGTAGAATATGTTCAGATAATGAAATACAAACTTTTACGCGAGCACTTTAAACGTTTCCTGTCACTTTAAACTGCACTTTAGGATATTGTTTTCAAAGAAAATATCAGCCAGTATATGTGAATGAAAAATATTAGTACTGATAAAGTAAAATCATTTAGTGGAAAAAAATTAACTCTAAGATTATCAAAAATAGCAAATTTTATAGACGATTAATATCTTTTTAATATTTTTTTTCCACTTGCTGCATTAAGATTCATGAAAATTATTAGGTGGGAAATGAATATGGTGACATATTAACGCAAGAACTAAGGATAATCTTAAGTAGGATATTCTTTATGAATTCAATATGTGGCTAATAAAACTTTTTTATCAGAATTATCCTCCTAAATAGAAACTAGAAAACTAGATATATTAAACAAAATATATTATTACATTAATAGTTAGTATTTACGCTTCCATTTGATGTTTAATTTTATAAAATCCATTTGGAGCTGTTACTACAAAACTAGAGTCGATCTTTTTAAAAAATGGACTACACATTCTAGATACACGATGCCTCTTAAAAATAATAACTGTCTAAGTTTGTATAAAATATTACTATTAACAGTGTGTCTGACGCCGAAATTCTAATTAAGTTAGACGAGAATGCTCCAAATATTTACATGCATGATGAAAAATACTATTAAGCTACGCCTTATGTCACATATGATGAAATACTTTACTAAGAAAATATTGAACTTATAAAAACTCCGCGGTTTCTATTAGAAAAATAGTGCATCTTGGTAATGAGATAAAAATCTAGACCAGAACTCTTCGAAATCTTCCAGCCCAACAGGATGATCAGTATGTTTTATTAAATTGTGTATTTTTAAACCTTGTTTTTGTCTCTCATACCATTAAATGGTATCTATTCTTGAAAACCATTAAGAAGATAATATATTTATTACTAAATATATCGACACGTCTCACATGATTGAGAAAAAGTTCAACATTCCCGTCTTACAATTTCCAAGTAATTTAACTTCTGACACAAAGATAACCTTAGTTACTCATACAACAAGATATTTATATTATATACCAGTACAGATAACTTTTTCTGTTTATTTGCGGGAGTTTGTTGAAATAGGATACAGTGCAAAATGCTTCCAATAATTTCATTTCTTTTATTTGTTTTGGTAAGTGGATTTTTTCTTATTCTTTCCTTACTGCGTAGAAGGTAAATAGTTTATAACGATGCAAACCATTACCTGATTTTTACTTTTATTTATGACTCCGTAAGTTTTTTTTAAAAAATCAAATATGGAACTATTTTTTTTTTGCACATCAGTGAATTACTAAATTGTTATCATCTAAATCATTGTAGAAGACGTACACTACGTAATCTACGCCGATAGTTCATGTTACACGAGAAACAATTTTTTTTATAAACCTACGACACAAAACTGTTTGGGAATGCTACTTTAGTAGATAAATAAAAAGAATATGTTTTAGATATCTGTAATTAATAAATATAAACCGTAACTATGTTAAACCTTAAAACTGTCCGTGAAAACAATATTCTCTGAAAGAAATTACGTTTTCAAGTACATGTATATTTATTCCTTTCATTATATCTTATACAATAATCTTAAACTTAATATAACATAAATGTGTCGTAACAAAATAAAAATTTGATGTCAATTGAAGCTTTTATTAAAATATGTATAAGAAATAGTGAATACAATCGTAAGGATCTAAATTGCGAATTCTTCTTTGGCAAGAACTAAAATCTAAACATATCAGCAAGACTTTTGAAAACATCATTCGTATGTAGCGTACGAGTACATTAAATTTAAATTTAAATAAACCATGCAAATTTTAACCTAATTTTGATACAGCATAAATAATGACAATAATTATCATATCACGGTTGAATTGACTTTATGAATCAAAACTGTATAATTTTAAATTAATTAAATATAAAATTATCTTACCTGGAGGTCAGGAGCGTTATCATTTTTAATTAAATAAATTAAGATAAGAATAATTTTGGTTTTTTTAATATAGTAATTGATAGTTGATAATGTCTCAAAATTATTAATATCAGTTAGACTTTAAGACAATCCTAAAAGTTATATGTAAGGTTCAGTTATTACAGAAAAACATGATTAATTCCGTAGTTTGAGGCTTAATATTCGGAATATTTCCCCAAGGGCAACGGTATGTTAAATTATAAATGAAAAGGAAAAATGTATTTTCATCAGTTTATTGGCCAAAAAGCTTTGTTTCTAGGAAAATTGATAAATTATTTTCTAGTACTCCGTAACATGAAAAATATTGTTTAATATGTTTTAATTACAGGTGTGCAGGGCTGAGTTTTTGACTGAAGTACGCAATCGAAACGCAACTTTAGTAAGTAATAATAATGCGCCGTGGTTTCCCTCGCGTCAATTTAAAATAATCGATATTTTTAAAGCATAACAGTGGTATTCCGCAGTCTTATGTATTTTGCATGGTGAAGAAATTAGTATTGTTATAGAATATTAGCTACCTGCCAGTAGAATTCTCGCCAAAATCAGTTCAACAGTTTCGGTGAGCAAACGGAAAAAATTACATATAAAATAATAAAAGATTTATACGTCGTTCTCCTAATAATATATAAGCCCATATACTGTCATTTATTGTCACTGTCGCTTCAAGAAATATGCTGTTTTTCTGTTCACTTTGATACATTTTTTTCTGCATCTATATCTTTATAGAAACCAATATCGACTTGCTGCGATATACCGGAACTAGGAAATGATGGACCATTAGCTGAATGTTCTATTCCAAAATTACCAGGACCGGTAAGTATAGTAATATACAAATAACACAATATAAAAGAGATTAAAAGATAATGTGGTTTTTAATTTTAAACGATATCTATACAAATATAATAAAGTGTTTGTTTCTTTGTTTGAGAAAGAGTTTGTTTGTTTTAAGGCGTTAATATCAGGAACTGCTGTTGGATGTTCGCGTTTTTAGCCAAGTGGCTATGAAAACTACTGTTACTACTTATGTACTATAAGTCCAATAATGTAACCCCAGGTGTAAAAATCGAATCGCAAAAACAGAAGCTAGTTACTAATAAAATGACTAACCCTAAAGATTTTTGCAGTGCAATGACGTTCAATGCGTATTCGAAAAATCTGGTTTTCTGGTAGATAAGTATAGCCTAAATAAGGATGCCTACAAGAAGCATTTATTAAAGTGGTTAGAAAGTCATGAAGACTGGAAAGATGCTATTGATAAGGCCATTAAAGATTGTGTAGATAAAGATCTTAGACAGTACTTAGCCTACCCTTGTAAGGCGTATGATGTTTTCACATGTACGGGCATCGCTATGCTAAAGGTAATCAATAATTATCCATATAAAACAAATACATGTTAGCTTATGACTGTCACATAAGATCTATGTGTATAGACTGTTTAAATTGCGCCCTACTCTGAACGTGAACGTAAAGTATCATTAATATCCCAATAAAATGTATTTTTTCTGCATGGAAATTTGTTAATTCACTATCAGGCACTTGTAAGGTAAGCTAGGCCATTACATATCCTTTTAGTAATGATTAATAGTAGTTGTATAAATATTTCATTGATACATATTCACGTATAATTTTTCATTAAAACAATTTTTGTTTACATTTTCATTATTTAAAGGATTAATGGTTATTTTCATTATTTTTCAGAAATGTCCCAAAGCTTCCTGGAAGTGTTGAATGTTTTAACCAATCTACATTGTAAAAGTGAGAAATAAACGTCTCTACCATGTGATAATTTTATTTACAAAGACCCGTTTAATTTATTATTTTCTTTACTTCTTAATCCCAATTTAGTTTTTGTAGATATTGCCATGATCTATAATAATTAAACCATTTTTGTTCTATTGTAAATAGTTTTCCGATCACATGTGGTATAGGGAGATTTGTGTTGAAATTTTGTACTAGGAATACATTACTGAAGTTTTTCGTAGGGATTTGTTATTTACCTCTAATAAAACTATAATACAAGCGAAATTACTTAGCGATAATGAAGAATAATGTTTTTTAAATAGTTTTATAAATTCGGTTCACTAGTTTTGAATTTATCCTTTACAAACAAAAATACAAAGATTCTTTTTGACCTTTGGCAATGATCAATGTGCCATGTAATATAAAAGATAGAATAAAGTCAAAACATATTTAATATGCAAGGCTGGAATGATAGTTGCATGAAGATTTGTCCTCAGTATAAATATTACAATATTGTATTGGGATAAATAATTAGGATTATATACTCTACTAGCGGACCCAACAGACGTTGTGCTCCAGTCTTAAATTAAAATATATATAGACCCCCGAATGCACATGAACACACACAAAAACAACTTTCAAATCGGTTCAGCTTTTAGGACGAGATTACTGTCAACACATGTACAGAACAATTATATAATGCATATGACGATAATATCTATAATCTCTGTTCCAAAAAATATAGACAGCCTTACTAGCCGAAAATTGCAGAAATCTGCCTTAATCTATCTACTTTACCGATAGTTCAAGCTTGGAACTTTATATTCACCTGAGATGAAAAAAACATTTGACAAAAACATTTGCAATATAATTTGTAAGTTCAATATCCTGGCGGATAAGAAGACAGTCATTATTATCGTAATTTCTTTGAACGTTTTCGCAACGGCACTGATTCAGACACCGTGAAGGAAGGACAAGTAAAAGGTTTTACCTTTTTTTAAGTCCGATATCAGTGGTGGATGGTTTTATTGTAGGTGAACATCAAAAATGCGCTGATAATGTTTACTCATTTTATATTTTAAGGAAACTCAATTTCCGCTGTATTAATGTGCAATTTGGACTATTGTTTTTTTTCTATTCATAAATAGTTCGCTTCATTTTAACTGGCGCGGCTTATACATCATACTTAAAAAATCTTATTTAGTTGTAAAGTAATGTCGTTTCGCATTTATGTTCTTTTAATTTTGTATTTTTGGTATTCACTTTCTGAAATTTAGAGTAAATAAAATATTATACGCGGTTATGTACACAATACTTTTCAATTTCATTTATTTTTAAATTGAAAAGTTGGTTTCTCTTCGTTATTGTCACTTTCATTACAAGAAATAAATTAGTTAAAAGGTGGCTAGGTATAATGGTTGTTATTATAAAAAAATAATTAAAAAATTGCCATAAAATCAGCAGCAAAAATGTGCAGACTCCAAAAGCGTAATTACAAGAATGTATAACGATAAATTTAAAAATTATTTTATTTTACATTAGAATTGAATCACATGCAAATAATTACTCTAATTTACACACGTTACATTATAAAGCGAAAAATATGTAATTTAAAAGACATTAACGTTATATAATAGGCGAACGTTACATGCTTATGTTTATTTAAGAGTGCTATAAATCATAATATGTAGTTGAAAATATAATAACCTCTAAATTTATAGCAAAGTAATAGTCATAACTAAGGTTAAGAATATTTAGCATAATTTCATTTTACCTATTTTTACTAATTAATCTTCTTTTTAAATATTTTCTCTAAATAATCAAATACATAATATTTTCATTCAGATCATAAAACTTTTGAACATTGATTCTTCTTAGTTATACTTTTTTGAGACTGCCAACTATATATACTAGTATATAGATAGATAAGTACCTTTATTGTTGTTTGTCGTTAGGGAATTCTTAACAAAGGTATAGACAATTCACGGAAGCCGCAAATAAACAATAAAAAGTCTTCAATTAAGAAGGTATGTACAAACATTATTATAAAGAATGTGTACGTATAGAACCTCTCGTATTAAAATGTTATAATTTGTTATGTAAATAACCAGAAACCGATTATAATTCAACTTGATTATCACGTTCAGCGGACTGTAATAATCATTGTAAAATTGTCGAAATAAATTGTTGTGTTTATAACATCGTAAGTTCTATTTATTATTTTTAATATATCGTATTATTAACCTGTGAAAGAGTAACAATATACTTTAATCAAACAGTGTTCTATTAGTAGTGATGTATAATTAGTCCTAAAACGTAATTTAAAAAAAATCACAAATTTAGGCTCAAGGTAAAGTTCATAAACCGGTAGTAAACATTTAAGCGTTCATTAAACTGTGAACTGTACCAAAACATCTTCTGCATTATAATAATTTGTTGAAAAGTGTTTTTATACCTTGTGTATGATAATAATCTATGACAATGCCTTGGTGGTTTCCCGTGTCGCACAATAGTCAGGGCCATCGCTGGACACTATAAAAACATATGAAACCTCATCACATCATCAGTTTACCCTTAGACAGCTTGATAGCGATGTTGGGATTAACGTGTTTTATCATTTTCTTATCAACATTTCAGGTAAATAAATCGATAATTATTTATTTTATCATTACATGATCAAAACACACTACAATGAAAATACAAACATTTAACACTGTCGTAACTATAAAACTAAAAAATGTGCACTTCTGGTTTTACAAACAACAATATTATATAAACAATATGTATGACGATATTAAGTATATTCTAACAATTAACAATAAATAAAATATACAAACAACGTAATCATAAAATTTCAATAAAAATTTTTAGTAAATGAAAAAACCAGATTTATTGAATTAAATATCGAAGTGGCTATTTTTACGGAGAATTATAATTTAGTATTCTAATTTTAACACAAATAATTATGGAATAAACTTATAATTTATTTCAAAATGATCATTATTTTAATTAAAATTATTCTTTGGTTCTGCGAACTACGATGCCTAATATAAGATACTAATGAATACCCAAAGAAATTCATAATGTAAAAAGAGATTTAGATTTTTTAATATTTTTAAGTAAGGAATCATTATATTATCTATTTTTTCTTTAATTCCAGGGCGTATTGTTGGATAGACCACCCGAAGGAGTCTGCGGTCCACCACCCGTAGTAAGTTGAATAACATAATTATTAAGATTTTTATCATAATTAATCGACGTAACTGGGTATTATTTCTAGTAACTATAATAGTATTTTACAATTATTTACTTTAATATATAGTACATGTTCTTTAATAAAATAATAAAAAATATTATTATTCTTCAAGGATAAACCTTTTGAATGCTGTAAGGTACCTCATTTATTTAGTGATGAAGATCGCACTGAATGCGGTTTTGGAAACTCGGCTGAAGTTAGAAGAGGGCCACCTGATGTAAGTTATAGCGGGATCCGTGAGATAACACGATTTTACTAAAATATTCTTAGAATCTCTCCAAATTCACGTAAAATATTACATATCTGAAGTGATTATTTAATTTACATTTTTCTTGGGAAAAGGTTTTAGATCAATGAATTTCAAATCGAAAAGTACATACTTGAATGAGTAATATTATTAAATTGTAGAAAATAATGTATTACTTCAAATTTTACAGTGCTCAAAACAAATCTGCATAATGAAGAAGAATAATTTAATGAAAGACGATAACAATGTGGATTTAGAAGCAGTATCGGCGTTTTTGGATAAATGGACGGCAGAGAACAGTGACTTTAAAGAGGTTGTCGACAAGGCGAAAACATCCTGCCTTAACGATAATGTATCGGGACCACCTGGAATGTGTGTACCTGATAAAGTGATCACTTGCTTGTTCTTCGAAACATTTCATGTGAGTGAATTTTTGTTTTTTCTAATTGATAAAATGAGGACTTCAAATAAATTCATAAATGTATTGATTATATACCAGAATTTTAGTAGCCTATAAAATAAATAAGACGTCATTGCCCATTTTTAAAAACTTATGTTTATGAAATCACCAATTTTTCATTGCGTTGCTATTTCTAGATTGGAAAAACATTTTTTTTTTAAAAGTCCTTTCCGTGGTAAAAGCGTATAATTGAATAGTGGAATGTGGCATTAGTTACATTATTTTAACTTTATACTTAATTAATAGTATTTTATAAGTAATTTTTTTTTTCAGAATTGTCCTACATGGGTTCAAAGTGAAAAATGCGACAAGTTAAAGAAGCATATGGATCAATGCAAAGCATCACTAGCCTAAATTGACAACAAAACCATTGAAGACTCAATCTGTACCTTACCACTATAATTAAAATAATTTTAAACAATAAAATATTCATATGAAAAGTCATTTCAATATCACCATTTCACAATACGTATACAGAATCTGATAACCACAACTGTTTGGTTTAAAACCATAACTGACTTCGCGTACGTTCGAAAATATTCAATAATACACTTGTCATGAAATGTACTCAAATTCTTAATACTCACCTTCAAGTGCTAACGTAAAAATTTATTAATAATGATAGCATTAATAATTTTTATCTCGTTAACTATGGTAAAGTAACTTGCAATTATTATTGTGTTTTAAAATTTCAGTATAAAATATTGCTTTTTAATTTTTATATACACGTTAACAAGGTTCACGGTCAAAAATCTCCCGAAGATCCGTTTTCACCAAGACCGGAAAAGTGTTATGGTACAAACGATTTATTCGTAAGTAATAGACGTGGATTTCTGCGACTATAATGTAGAATTATCCGAATATTATAGAACCGCAATAAAATTCAAATATCTTAATTAAATTAGCAATAATTAAAATAAAAACAAACAAATTTAATTTTTTTTAAATAAATGGTTCATAATTAATTTCTATTCTAAATATTTGTAAAGTGGAGGAAATCATTGTCACTCTTCACAACTTTTCCATCTATTTCGTGGTACAAACGTTATTTCAATTTTGATGCTTGTTATACTCGTTATACATGTTAGACCCAGCGCGAATAAAATCTGCAACCGGTTGAGGGTTATCCTAACCTTGGGTTTATACCCTATGCTCAAGAAGCTCGTTTGTATATTAAGAAGAGTAGTTACGTTAAATATGGCTTCAATGTTTCTTTAAGTTAAATTATTTAAAAAAATGCACTGTAATATTACGTTGCAGGAACGGCGCTGTTGTATTGTACCAGCCTTTTTTGACCGAGAAGTGGTGCGATCTTGCGGTGCATTCATAAATTTAGTCACTGTGGATAAAAGCGCTAACGTTGCAATAATACGAAGACATTCTACAGGAGAGGTAAATAGCACTAAACACTTTGGGGACAAAGTTCTTGTCGTACTCAGCTAATTTCTGCTACGTTACTTACGACAGATTCTGTAGATGGCGTTGTAAAATAAAATACAGTATATTACAAAACATATTGAAACATGCATTTATTGCATTAATGGCCCGAGTGGTATTTAAATAATGCCCGCAGCAAACTTAAGCTTAAAAGTAGATATATGAATAACATGAGCAAAGTAACTGATTTTCTGTCCACATGATCACAGTTGACATAAGATTAAAAGAATAAATTTGATACATAATGATTCTGAATCCAATATTTTACGAAATAAACGCGTAAATATAAGACAATATTATAAACTTTGCAAACTAGGGTATTGAAAATTTGAAACCGTGGTCTCTGCGTGTAGCGAATATGCACTTGCAACCAAACAAGGGAAGACGTTTGAGTATTATTTTTTTAATAAAAAAAGAATACATATTAATGATTTAACCATTGTGCAATTCGCAATTATAATCATAGGGATCCCTAATATTTTTTTTAAATATCTAATTTTAAATCTTTTATTTCTTTACATTTTAAATATTTTATTGAATTTGCAGTGCAGTTACTGGGCCTGTATTCTGAATAAATATAAAATTCTTAATCCAGACAAATCTGTAAATGAAGATTCATTTTTTACATACCTGGATAAATGGGTCACCTATAATCCTGCATTCAGTACAGTTATGTTAGGTGCAAAAATGAGTTGCAGACAAAGATATATCTTATTTATGCCACTAAGTGCATGTGAATTTTATGACTTTCTTCTTTGTATACGTTCACACTTAAACCTAGTAAGTATATTTTATTAGAATAAACACATATTATACTTTTCAGTACAGCGCTTGTTTTACTTTTCAGGATTGCCCAAGCCTTATACAGTCTAAAGAGTGCTTCGAATGGAAAGAGTTTTTTGATGAATGTAAACAATATTATGTTTAAAATCATACATGGTATGTAATTATTGTAACATTTCATTTATTTTCAAATAATTATGATAATTACAATGAATGAACTACAATTCTATTCGTGCTTATTACTACAATCATATTTTTACAGAAACTTACCTTTCTAATAATTGTAATTGAAATACAAATGTTGAACAAAATTTATGTAAAACATTTAACAATATTAAGAGTTGGAGTTGTACGAAACTTATCCCACACGAACCTTAATTAAACCTAGATTATTATTTAAATCGAATTAGTATGAAGGTAAAATGACGCTTATTTTAACATCGAAATACCTGCATACCAAAACCACGTAATACTGTCACGTAAATGCTCCCTAAACTAAACTTTGATAAATCCACGCGCCAGTAAACATTATCACTTTCCATTTAGGAATTTGAGTATTAAACTAGTAGTAATGGATTCATATTTATCTAGTACTACATTAGACTCCCTCTCACTATACTTATCGGTGTCAAAAAGTTGATAATTCTTTTGTATTTAAATTATCATGTACCCTCAACAAAGAAGCATTCTTTTCTTAATTAAACCCATTAGCCAGCAATTATGAAACTATCCCAATTTACGCTAATTGACTTTTGAAATACTAAACAAAATATTTATTGCAAAGGATTTTTCATGAAACATATACTCAGTATCAAATTGTATCTACAGTCTTTTTATATTCACGGTAGGAGTCTTGGATTGTACCTCCCCACGTATAAAATCATTCCTGAGGGATTGTGTCGTACGAAAAATAGGAACGGCCTGTCGAATTTTAATCTAGCCGGCTGGGCATTTCTAGCTGGTAGTCTTGCCTGTCTCGGCCGTAAGTGTAATGGAAGGTGCATTGCTTCTCCCACATCATGTGGATCATGGAAAGCCCTTTGATAATCTCTTGGTTCATCCCAGTTCAACCACCTGGCACTCCTACGTCTCTGAATCTTCTCGATGTCTAACGACTCAGGATATTCCTCTACATGATGCTGTTCAGAAACCACATTTTCTCCACAAGTTACGAAAGAATTCAATTGCACCATGTCTGATAGGAACAAATTCTTCGATGGACCATTAAGTCCACCTAAATCTGCGTGTTCCTGATCAAACAAATCTTTCAATCCCATTTTTCGTAAAGAAGATGAAACATTAAATATGGATTTGTGCGAAAATCTTGGTATTTGTAGTTCTAGTCCAACCCGTGGTAACAGTGTGCGTAAAATACGATTCCATGCTGGCGCCGGGTTTGATGCTAATAATCTTTTCTCGAGGGCTTCTAAATCTTCACCATGTACAATGTTTCCTTGTTGACCAGGCATAAGGAAAAGAGTGCTAATTATAGAATTGGTGTTTCCTAGAGCAGCGGCAGTAGCGTCTAGTACGGGATCGTAGCCAGCCAAAAAATTGACTCGGTAGACAACAGCTGGGACAGGTACTAGTCGTCTTTGTCGAACATTGGGTGAAACCACGAAGTACATCTCTCCATCTCTTCCTTCAACTGAGGATCCTGTGCAATCCGTCTGGAATTATTATAAAAAGGAATATACATAATATAAAGACAGTTATTTTAATACGTGTAGGTTATACACCGTTTAAATTAATATACACATTTTAAGTAAGAATATAACAAATGAGATTCAATTTAGCAACATACCTCAAATATATTCAAGGTAAATGCCGCTAATGGTGGCTGCATTATTATTGCATTTGTCTTCATATACTCCGTTATTTTCCCCATGGTATATCTCTTCACTAAAAGATTCGTCCTTCGGCGTATAACATCACTTATTAGTTTAAAATTGATTTCCTCCACATGACCATTGTAAAACTGTTGTGCTCTTTCTTTGTAAAAAGTTAAAATTTTACCCTTACTTCTATCACTGTAAAGTTCTCTAATAAAGGCTGAAATAGCTACCCCTGAAGCAGGGGAAATATCTATGGAATCTGATATATTTTTCAATATGAAGTGAGGATTAAAAGTCACCATGTCGTCTAACTTCAAAATTTCATTCATTTCACCAGAGGTGGCTCCTCTGGCTCCCATAAACATCATAGCTAACATAGAAGTTATTGCATAGGGTGATATTACAAAACTACGCTTTTTATCTATATTCTCAGTAATATCACTCCAGTACTGGAAAGCTAATTCATTTGACAATTCAACAAATTGGGAAATATCTTCACCTAGATCTTTAGTTGTTACTTCCAATCCTTGATTTTCTTTAGAAAAATCTAGTGTTATGTGTTTATTGTAATTGTTTTCTGCAGTGTAAAATCCTTCAGGCTTAAACTTAGTGCTAATCTCAATGTGTGCCTTCGGAGGTGGTACAGTTGGTATCAATTTCCATGAACTATTACGTTCATTTGCTAGCTCTTTATCATCGATATTAATTTTTTGAATTTTCTTTTTAAATTCGTCAATTTTTGGTAGTTCAGCGGGAGTTTTTTCTTTCTGAATTTTGTTCATATCAGGAGTATTTATTTTATTTTCTTTAGAAATTGAGGTCTTTTCATTTACAACAGGAGTAGTTGTTTCTATTTTAGATATTGCAACTGTTGTGTTTTCTAAGTTTTGTTTGGATAATAAAGTATGAGAATTAATTAGATTTTTCTGTTCTAAATTACTCTGGTGGTTTATTTCTGTTTTAAGTATAGTTTTATCACCAATACTTTCGCTTTCTGGAATTTTGAAAATTTCAGTACGAGTACCATTCGTATAAGTCGATATTGATATAGGTATAAATTCGGGAACATCATTATTTTTATAAATTCTTTCGGTAGTAGATATTACATATGATTTATGTGTAGTTTTTGGTTGTTCTGTAGTTAAAGAAATAATATCTTCGTCATTATTGCTTGTCATTTCTGGTGATATATTCGCTGATATATCTGTAATTATTTCTATGGGAGCTTCTGTTTGTTTTTCGCTTTCTTCAGATTTATTATTAAATATTGGTATGGGATTCTTATCTGCTTGTTTTTCATCATTTGATTTATTTATTTCTTGTGTTGATGATACAATATTATTACTTTGATATACGATTTGTGATAACAAATCACCCATCGAATCAGATATTATAATATCAATTGTAGTAGACTCAATTAAATTAGCATCAGTTGTGACTTCTGTTTGAAAATTTGTTTCCGTTATAGATGTCCCCTTATCATTTTCTTCGGTAAAATTATCAACCTTCTCAGTATTTTGTTGTTTTTTATTTTCAATATTTTTGTTAGCATCTAGTGTAGTTACTTTGACGTAATTATCAATTGTACTATTATTTTCTGGCTTCTCGGTATTTATCTTTTCTATTTCTTGTGGAATATCGATTTCAATATTTTCTTTGCTTTCCAAATTAATATTATTTTGTTGTGTAGTATCCAAAATATTAGTTGTAGTAGGTAAAGGTGCAAAATGATTACCTAAATCGGATGCAATCTGACTAATGCTTTGAGCAACATCAAATAATGGCATAATTGGTTCATCAGCCTCTAGGGGAGTATTATCGTTTTGTGTTTGACTATTAATCATATTACTTTGCTGAGGGTACTTTTCAGACATAATGACTTCAGTGGATGACGGGAAAGTTGATGGTGATACTGATTGCGTTGTTATTGTAGTCGAATTATCTTTATAATCATTTTCATCTTTGTTTAAAGAAGACAACTCAGTTGATGAAGCTTGTGGCTTATTTGCTAAATTATTTTTTTCAGAAGCACTACTGAGTAATAAATTTGTTAAAAGCTTCGTGTCTGAAATCGTAGTAGATAAAATTGTCGGTTTTGTAGTGGCACTCGTAGATTTACTTGTACTTTTATAAGTAACGTATGATACAGTAGAGACTGGGATAAATTTATCTTCTAATGTCTCGGTAGTCGTTTGTGTAAATTTCTTTGTAGTTAGTTTATTATTAACATTGCCCTCAACATTGTTTTGGCTATTCTTTTGAGTGTTAATATCATAATTAGTACTGGGTAACGTAATTGCAACCTCAGGCTTCGTAGAATATTTTTCTGAATATGATAAAGTTGAGCTGTGTGGCTTCACAGTGGTTACACTCATTGTAAGAGGTTTAGTTGTAGTTGTGGAGGTAGTAATTTTTTCAGTGGTTACTTTATAATTAACAGTGGAAGGCTTTTTCGTCACTGGTTTAGTTTCTAAATGAATTGTACTGGGATGTGTAGTTGACTGTTGAAATACTGATGTAGTTTTAGTATTTTTGATTTCATTTATACCAGATATTTTTGTGTTTAAATCGGCAGGTGCTATTGAAGATTGTGACGGACCATTAGCCTCTTTACTAAATGTGTATAAATAATCGCCGTTTAAATTATCAACTTCAATTGTTTCTGTTTCGGGCGTAATAAATGAACCAGAGCTTTTATCTGGGACGATATCTACTCCGGTATTTCCAAATATTGATGGTAAGATCAAACTCCATGAGTCAGATACATCAGGGGTATCTAGAGTTGGTTGCATTTGAGGATTGTTTCTATGAGCTTCCATTTGAGCCTTTAGAACATTTTGTACATTGGTTACAACGCTGTTTACTTTTGTATAAGGAGGTTGACTAAAATTAAATGCAATTGTAGGTTGATTTTCATTTGCAAAAGTGACTAAGCCATCTGCATCTTCACCTGCTGCGACTATCGCCTGAATTTCTTCTAATGTCATTAATCGTTTCACCAATTCACCAGACTCGTCGAATGTATAAAATTCATACCGATCTGGTGTTAACAGATTTACTGGGCTCCCAACAGTAGCTGGTCCATTAGATGGCCGTGGTAAACTATTACCCACTGCATCAGCGATGTATGGAAGTTTGGAGCGCCTGTAATAATATAAATAGCAATTAATTTCTTTTGAATAATAAAGTCACTTTAAAGCAACTTCAGTACCTCGACACCTGTTATGGTACACAGAATTTGAAATATTTGAAGTAAGTAATAAAATATTACTTTAAAAATAGTATTTTCAAATAAGATTGAAAAACAATTGTTATAAAGACGGATAATACTCCTCACCTTTCTTCACTTTCGTCTGCCCACACACACCCGAAGCAAATAATCAAACACAGCAAAGTGTACATCTTCGACTTCCATGTACTCTTGATATCCTGAAACTGACAAGAGTCAAGATTTATTTAATGAATAATATTTCTTAACCTATTGTAAATTGCTATTTATTCGTGGTTAGATAGCAATAAATATTGTTTTCGGTGGATTTATCGTTCAAGTTGACTTTAATGGAGGAATAATGTTTGACAGACCTTCTGAATACATTTTTTATAACTTTATTTTATTCCTGACTCATGGCGCATTACAATTTTGTCTGTCTATAATAAAGGGATATCTATTCATTCGATTTTTCAGTTTAACCTTCAACTTTTTATTTTTGTTTACAGTTGTTTTGTGCATTGTGATATGCGTATGTTTACAAAATTGTGATTCTTTATACATGAACAGTCTCTTGCGTGATATGTAACGTGTGAAATATTTCAAGTCTATTAATTATATTATATCTTTTATTAGCACTATGCATTTCAAAGTGTTCTAACGTTGATGAATATTTAAGTAGCATGATTACTAAAATACCCGGTTCTAGCCCAAGTGAGGTTGTGTAGTAAGGCATTGTGAGTTCATTTTGCTGCTACTGTCACAATAATCCAGTTATTAATTATATACATATTATAATAAGCGTGTTTTTCAGATTTTTGATACATTTACATATCAAAAGTTAAGCATGAAATAACTTCTCCTTTATTAAAAGATAATTGGATAAAATAGTGTTGACAATGATATCATTTAAAATTACGTAATTGAATATTTTATGATATCATATATATGAGGTATTAGTTATTAAGTGAAACTTAAACTAGCTTTTAGTCTGCATAAAACAATACTTTATCTTCTTCTGTGGATATGTTACCACCAAGCAAGATTTAGTTCATATTATTTGTTATAAAAACTTATCGGTATAACTGATAGTAACAGTTAATAATAAGACGGTTCGTTGAGTTTCATCTCCGTTATCCGTTGCCGTGAGACGAAACTAATTGCTAGCTGTTGCTATCGACTTGAGGTTATATAGACAATTTTCCGGCATTTTGTATTCATATTGCAGTAAAGTATATTTTTATCGATTTAGTTTAAAAAAAAAATGCTCAACTGCATTTTTAAATAGAGACAAATTATTTGTACTCGAAGAATGAAGACTTTCTGTAATATTTTTGTCTTTATTTTCCCAAAAATAAAGACAAAAAAGTTTTCGAAAATTGTCTTGAAAGAACGGGTCGGCACAATTTTGTCAGTCTTTTTTCAAATGTCTAAATGATTAAGTTCAACATTAGGTGAAATTTAAAAAAGTGCTGTTAAGAAGTTAAACATCAAAATAAGATCTAAATAAATAAATATAAGATGAAAATCTACACTTAAAGAGGCCAGGTGAATCATTTTCATTGTAATCTGCATAATCTCTTATAAAAACCTTAAGTGTACATTTTAATTAGGGCAAGTTTTTTATTTGTTATATTTGTAGCTAATCAAACATTTTATTAAGCTACCAATTTTTTGTCAGATAAAATTATAATTTATTCTCTATTCAAAAGTTAAGAAATTAACTTCCGTCTATAATTAAGACATTTACTTTAACTAACGGCTGTTTTTCGTTCGTGAATTGAATTAATTATAATTTTACACTGTTTTAATGTTTTTATTAAAGACAGTTTACATTAAAGAAATTTTATATCTAAATTAAAAACAAGCATTTGTCGGTCCAATAGCAAACAAGCTCATTTTTGTGTCTGTTTCACACAACATTTTTATTTTTTGGCTGAGAACGGGAAGTCCATCTTTTACTTGATTGTATTTTTTTAACTTCTCTTTCTCGTGATTTAATTCAGAGAACACTAAAGCTAAAAACTCTTTCGACAAAACAACAGGCCACTTCGTATTAGTGAATATCGTATTATATTTTAGATTTTAGTACAGATTTATATTTTAAATATAGGTAACATTTATTGAATGTCAACAATAACGAAAACAAGCAATATATTCGTATATAAGGTCTTAACAAAAACCTATAAAGCTTTTTACATAGAAGCACAATACATTAGGCATTTTTAAGGACATCGCTATAACATTTGAAGTTTTCGATACACAACGGGGTTATTTCGCTCTTTGCAGTGCTTTAACAGTCGTTTGAAGAGGCGTTCGAAGCAGAACACCAAGACCTTGACACCATTGTGAATGGGAACTAGCCCGTTATCTTAAACAGAACTAAGACCATACTAAAACGCCGTTTTTCGGTATTTCTCGTTGAAAGTAAAGGTAACCGTTTAACGGTACATCTTGCCGTGACAACTAAGGTCGTTGCACCAGCTCGTCTCCATATTTGCGGAAAAATTATAACCGTTTTATTTACTTAGCTGATTTCGGTTTGAATAAAAGATGTTTCACATAGTTGAATTTTGAATGTTATGTACATACGTATAAAGATACTTGTTTTATTATTTAAGGTGTGAAAGTAGAAAGTTCGATATAGTAGAGCTTTTTATGAAAAAATGTGCACATTTTTCCAAACTTACATTAATTAATTTACTGCTTTTAAAATGTTTACGGACTTGACATTCATCATTATATTAAAAGTTGTAGACGACAAATCATAAAAAACCTATACAGAACTTCATAAATTTTAGCTTAACATTAATTTAACCTCATCAGATTTTAAATAAGAAACACATTCTCCGTTTAGGAGCTAGATAAGCAGACACACATATAAACAAACACGTCAAGTTATAATACCCCTTTTTTGAGTAGGTAGTTATCTAAATGTAGCGAATACTGCTTTTTCGATTATTTTTTTAATTAATTTTATTCTTAACTATTATTGACGCGAACAATGAATTCATTTAGGTGCTTTATTTATAAACACCCTTATAAAACAATCGCCTATAACTCTAGAACTATAAATTACCTACTAAACTTATAAGGTTATGATAATTTTAATAATATAGGCGGGCTTTTTTGTTCATATTACTGCGTAGCAGCTGATATATCTTGGCATACTAGATTACTGCCTGAATGATATGTAGTCATAAATCATCATTATAACAGGTGCGGCAAAAATTGCAAAGGCCCATTATTCAACGTATATGAAAAAAGTATTCAAATAGAATGCTACATGAATATATAATGACATTACTAATTAAAAACTGTACAAACTCTAAAGTCAACTCTAAAAACACTGATGTCTTTATTTGTTGCCCTAGATATTTTATCTTTGTCGCGATGTAATAATGAGACAGTCTTCCATATTTGAACTAACTAAAGAAAGCCTGAGTAACCTACTTTGACTTTGCTTGCTTATAAAAGCATGTACATACATATGTTTTATAAACATGAAAGATGGTTTTGTTTTAATTAAAAAATATAAAACTACAGACTGGGAAACCTTAGAATCCTTTTTATGAAAATTGTGTAAGGAGTGTGAATATTTTGCATTATTAATGCTAAATATACTTATGATGTAAAATTTTAAAAATACATTCGACAATTTTATTTTTCACAAAAGATATTGCGATAAAAACCATCTCATTATAAAACGCCGTTGCTTATTAATTAGCAAATATGGTGATAAACTTATGAAGCTTTTACTAAAGTCTTATACTATTTAATGCACCATCCCATTTTCTGTACGTGGACGACTTGCGAATATTTACGTTCGTAGTGAAGCTTGGTAAAGTTACGTGGCGCCTTTTAAAAAGTTTAATAGGCAGCTGTGAAATGGATCCGGGCTATATAAGTGTTTCAAGAATCCTATTGACATATATTTAGTCAAAGAAACGGCCATGCTACATTTTAATGGAACGTGGGAGGCTATTAACGCGCACTTTAATATCTTGACTTCAATACTGTTCGTGCGTGGTAATAAAATTATTAACGTGTCAGTATAATACGTCTTACAACGCGACACAACTTTATACATATGTATAATTACCATAAAGTGAGGATTTGTCTTCTTAACTTGGTATGGATAAATAGTAAAAAATGATTTACGAGTAGTTCTCTAGTAACGCACCAATTTCACAAATCTTTTAAATAGTCTACTATTTAAAAGATTTGTGAAATTGGTGCGTTATCAATCAAAGGTTCGCGAAGTAGCCAGGCCCAAAAAAAGCAAATACAATTAAAGTTTTTAGTTTATGTTGCATACTGAGTGCGTAACGTGTACCATAACATCGTAAAATAAATGAATGTGAAATTACAAGTTTTATTCAATAAAGACTTGAGTTAAGACTACTATTTATGTAATTTGCAAAATCTCGAAATTAATCTCCACAATGTATAGCAAAAAACGTGTTCTAGGTTTAGCCTGGTTTAACATGAATCATTTATTAGGTGTATATTTTGAACCAATCTCGTAAAAAGCTATCATAAAAGTAATGATCCTGTTTCAACTGTATAAGATAAATTACAGACGTAGGGCGTAAGTTTTATATGTTACCTGACATATAATGTCCACTTTTACAAAAGCCTGCTGCTTTTTTCCCTAAAATATAAAACAGGTTCCTTTGAAAACGAGACATGAAAAAAGTAGAACCTTCATATGATCTTTCGTTTGTGTGATGTTCGTAAAAATTTATTTGAGTGGATGTTAAAACGGAGCATGATTCAATATCAAATTCCATATACTGGTTCGTGTTTTCTCGTACCTTTGAAAAAGTGAAACGAGTTTTTCCCGAAAAATCATCTAGATTTCTCCAGGTTTTCTGTTAGTCAATGGAAAACCTTAAAGCTACATTTGTGGTATCCAAAACCTTGATAGTATATATAAGTAGTATATTAACTATTTAATTATATATTCTAATAAACAATGTTTTCTGAGAGCTTTCGAAAATTCAGAAATTAAAACTCAAAGGCGCATTATTGTATTCTACCCTTCTTCTTGAAAAACGAAAGTTCGTAAATTCGCAAGAAAATCTACTAAACAAAATGGCCACCGTATGTAAGGTAATAGTCACCGTATTTTAATGAATATACAAATATCTGTATTGACTACAACATAAGTCATCACACATACAGGATGTTTGGGGACTGCTCCCGAAAATGAAGACGGGTGATAGTAATAATGACACCTTTGATGAAGGAACGAAAAAACATCGATGCTGACTAAAAAAAGACATATTTTTAACACTTTTTATTAGCATTATTTATTTATTTATTTATTACAATACATTAAAAAGATACTTAAATACTACAGTGTGCTATAAACCATAATTGGTTTTT
>JAOSYY010006499.1:3700-22413 GCA_025727935.1 Hebomoia glaucippe
TTGGAGTTTGTTAATTAAGTAGTGACGTTCTTTCCACTGCGATCTTCTAGAACTGAATGCCTAAGCCGCTAATTGTTACTGACAGCACCATGATATCTAATTTTAAGAAAACAGATTTATCTTAATTGCTATGAGATTATAAAATGGCAAATAATTCTCACTCCCTTTTTCTTTTCGTTAAATTTAAAAAGAAAACTTTCACACTGCAAAGGCTTTGAAATATTTTAATGACAGTAGATAGGTAAATGTCTTTCATCTTTTCTTTCAAATGAAGTTCAAAATAACAAGTACTTATTTTAAGCTTCCACAACTTTACCAAACTTTAAACATTTTGAAATAATTGCATTGCTTATATGCCTAATCTAATGAACCATTTCTAATTAATTTTGATATACAGTATATTGGAACTTGAAAAGGGTCTATTTTATTGCGGAAATAAAACTTAAGCGGATTCAATATGCGAATGAAAGTAAGGAGAACTCAATATATCTGAAGGTCCGTGATATTAAGATTCATATTTTATGCTTTTAGGGATAATAGAAAAGTATTTTAGTGGTTTTGAAATATCATTCTTTCACTTTTTTAATATTACAAGTATATTTTTAGAAAGCAATATTTTTCTTACAGAGTGGAATTGAAAAATTTCGTACACAATGAATTTATTTTGGGTAATATTTGTGTTTAAAATTATAGTAAACTAATCATTTATAATTTGGCAATAATGAATCATCTAGCGATATCGTTTATTTTTATGAACGAAATACATAATAACTTATGAACATCACTTAAAATCTAATTTTACACTGTTCAAGACCGCGGCTTGCTTTAAGAAGAACGACCAAGAAACTTTGTCGAGTTTTTATTTTTTGTTTTTCTCTATACTAAGTAATTAAATAATAACTGAAACAAATTGCTCCTAAGTGCTACTATCTTTAAATAAAAGAATGAAATGCAAACACATTAGAAAATCGGAGATGACAATATCAAGTAAATAAATGATTCGGTGGTCTCAATTCAGTCAAGTATTCGGGCGCTATTACAAAACACCGTTCCGTAAAATTGCCTGTCCGAAGTTTATGTCCTTTGGATTTCATCGAACTACGCCAATTTCCCTTAAAATCAAATTTATATCGAATGATTTGAGTCAGCAATTAGATCAGATGTATTGTCATTTGTCGCCTATTCGTAATGAAAAACGTCATGTCACTTAGGGAATTCAATATTTATCAACATTTTTCCTCTGTAACTCATAATATTAAAAACTAACTAAGGCCCATCGGAAAGTTATGGATCTTGATAGAATATAACTATCGTCTCATTTACGTTCCCTCGCAACCGAAACCCCTTTTAATTGCGTAATGTCAACAGAAGCTTGTTTTTTATGGCTGAAAGTTAGGTATAAATTAAAATCTGAGATATTTTCAAATAAATTTTTACAGAACACAATAAGAAAAATTAAATACTGCAAGAATGTTAAAATAGTGATGGCCTCAGGACTATCATATGTTATGTTGTGACGCGACTTTGAAATTTCACACCCAACGCGCCCAAAGAATTTCACGTCTAAATGTAGGTACATTTCTAAGAAATTATTTTCATGCGCTTTTATCCACGACGTAAAATAGTGGTAATATTATTTTGGCGTGTCTGTAGCATGATAATTTTAATGCATGGGCCGATTTTGATGCGATTTGTTTTGGAAGTGGCCGAATCAAGATGGTGCTTTCTTATAAATATTGAATATTTGTTTAGGGGTTTCTTGGTTCGTTATTTGTCCTTACTTAATATATTTTATGTTACTGTTTAACCTTACTGTTTAATGTCTACCTCTAATCTCCATAAAAACATACGTCCCTTACGTGAACCATTCCTGATGCTACAGACCTTCAAATGACTTCAATATGTATATATTATGTGACATATCCCTTATTCCATTTTGATACAATAGATTTAATCTTCAATAGGTAGCCTTTAGGTAATCTCAGGATAATTGAATCTCATACGCTGAATAATGAAAACGTAGCTTTGTGTTTCGATTCTCGCGTTATTAAGAAGACCCTTTCTCTCATTTGCGCATTTAAATTGAAATGTCAAAATGTACAATATTCTAAAATTGAAATATTTGCACAGGTATGCCTTGCAAAAAGTTTGTGATAAAAACGCTTTTCCATCTTGTGGCAATTATAATTTCAGACATTATGCAAACTTTGTTAAAACAGGCTTCCGAGATATGAGCTCATTTATAAAAATCTCGTGTTTGTGGTCGCATTCTTCCTTTATTATTTTGGTAGGTAAGAAATGGATTGTAAAAGGTTTTAACCCTCAAATTTTCTTTCAAAAATTTTTGATACTTTCGATTTTTGTTTCAACAAAATGTCTAGATTATTTAACAGACTTTAAATTTGTAATTAAAAAAAATTGCGTCACTTTGACAATTCAGACTACATTTGTGAATTACGTTCTGACAATTTTTATATAAGTAAACTGTTAGAAGGATGAGCGTACATATTGACAAAATCATTGGATTTCATCATACAGATGGATTTTGATTGAAGGATTGTCATCAATCCCTCAATCTAAATCCATGGAGGCAGAAACAAGTATTTCTTTCGAATAAAATCACATTTCTATCATCTGGGATTTACTTTGTTACCACGCAGACAAGAGGGACTTCTTTGAACCGTCTTTAGCCTACGTCATGATTGTTACTATACTGAATGATCTTTTAACATAGCTTATAATTAATAATAATTTACAAATTTATTATCTGAAAATGGAAGCGTAAAATGCTTTTTAGCTTTCAAAAATCTTTTCGAAGTGCACATTATAAAAACTAAGTACGTTAAAAAGTTTCTTAATTTTTATGTACGTTGTTTGCGTGTTAAAATTATTTAGAAATTTTTGGATATTTGTCAAAAATCTGTCGCTAAACTTAAAATTTTTGACATTGGATCATATTGTATTATATCTTGTTAATATCGAAATTTAATATTCATAAAAAAGCTAAAATTTCATGCAACTTATAAATTTAAATTACGTCTAAGTTTAATGAAATAAATATACATTTAAATCTAATATCATCAAAGTTTCATCGTTTCCTTATAAACTTGTCTACAAATCTCGAAATTACATTGCAAATTCAGATCAACGGCTCCCATAAAATCTTCGCTATATAAATCTGGGAAGGGTTTTAATGTTCCTGCAAAACAATAATCTTGTTGCTGTCAGTCATACAAATTACACTCGTACATAAACATTTCGAAGTTCTTATATATATGACCCAAAACAAGTGTGATAATTCAAGTCGAAAATTTTTTATCATACTAGCAAAATTACGTAGCATTATTGAGTTGCAATTGACAAAAAGAGTCTTACAATTTTTAGATGTAACATAGTAGAATCGGTTCAGCATTTTATCTGTAATTTAAGAGGAAAAATGGTTTTCAGTAATGACCCTTAATATTGTAAACAAAAGAAAAACCACGGTTTTTCTTTCCGCGTGAAAGTCGCACCCTTTTTATTAAGCTCATTATTGGTTTTTTAGACCTTTAGGGAAAATGAACTTATCCCTTTCTATTATATGATTTAAAGAAAATAAATTACTTAGTCCAATTTCTTTCCTATAATTTAAATGTACACATTTATTTTGGTAAAAAGAAATCAGTCATTTTTATAACAACTATTTAGCTCTGATTAAAAATAGTAATTCTTTTCAAGATTGGTAAATATTCTCCACGAATATTTTAATTAATAGATGTAATGTTACAATATAATAGATAACTTGATATATAAAAAAACAGGAAGACAAACCTAAGTCAAGAAAAAGTTGTAACTCCTGAGGAAACATCTCTTACGAACTTCTTTTAAAAATGTTTTCGTTAATAATTACTTACTTAAACATTAAGGTAATTCGTTAAACAAAAGAAAGATATTAATGAGATTACCGTGAAGCCTCAATGTTCCCATTTAACAATAGTAAAAACGCTACTTGAGGTTTTGACCACTGAAAAAGTGTTTATAAACTTTGAAAAAGTGTTGAAACAGTGTTTATACTTTTAACACGTGTAAAAAAGTTAATTACTTATTATTTAAATCGTTTTAAAAATGTCATGTAATCAATAACTTTTTATTGTTAGCTTATAAGCACTATCTTCTTCTATATTATTGTTATAATGTTATTTATATTTTATTTGAAATATCTAAATTTAGTAATTGCCTATAATGTCTTAAGTGTTGTAGACTATGTGTATTGTAATATGCTTAGAGGTTCTGTATTCGAATGACTCTTGAAAAAAACCTGTTATTTTAAGTATGCTAATCGCCCTTAACATTCAGTGAAACAGACACAAACATTAGCATGTTTATACTACCGTATATTGGAAATCATATATTACCTAATAAAAGCTTAATACTTGGCATCAATAAATAATTTGAAGTGATTCCTAGATACTTTCAAGGTGCAGTTGAATTCCTGGCAAGCTTTTGTGCCGTAGCGTTCAAACATTTCTACACCGAATAGTTCTGTATTTTTTTTTTTAATTTATTTCGATGTGAGAGCTTAAAAACGTAGGAGACAAGCAATAAGGCAAAAATTAATGTATTTGTTTAGCGAGAGGGAATAGCGTTACGCATACCGTTAGCAGGTTATATAGGACTCGACCTTCTTTAGTTAGTCTGCTGCTGTTGCAAAACTACGATGTCCCCGGCGGATACATACTTAATTTGGTTAACACTAAACCTATCAGATTTTTAAAATGTTTCCGATTTTCCGAAACGATGTCTTGTACATTAAATACATGTCTACTTAATTTTTATTCATATTTAATAAAAATATAGTCAAGTGGAACTATATATTTAAATACAAAATAATGTTGCAGTTATATCATTTATCACTATTATTACAGTAGTAATGAACGCTATTGTTACTTACACGCGTATTTTAAACTATTTATATAGTTTGTACATTGCAAATAAAATTGTAAAGTATATGTAAGTACATAAATGCTATATACTACAAGGTCACGGCAATGTGTCATCAAAAGATTTCATAATTTACGAATATTACAGTCGTAAGAATATAATAATTAAAACAAAATTTATATTGTAAGATCGATGAAATAGAAATGACTCTGTTGAAAGCTAAAGGCAGGCAATAATCGTTAGCAATTAAAAACCGAGTTATACTTTTACAAAACAAGGTTGAAGTAGGTTGTATTGGATGAGAACTAAGAGGAAAGCTATTTCTTCGAGATTCTTTGATATGCAAAATAGGTTCTTCAAAATGGACAAAACTTTCTTTAAATTGAATAAATAAGGACACTTAATTTAAGTCCAATTTGTTTTTATTCAGTTGATATTATATATAGCTGCCAAAAAGCTATATATCTCAATATAAAAGTATTTTCCTAGCTTCAACTGCAAGTGTCCGTCTATTTGGTAATTTTGCTAAATCACTGACGAAGATTTTTAGCCATGCTTTACGCCAGTGGCCAAGTCTTTATCTACCGGCCACCTTGCCTTGCATGATTAATTAAAGGAGCTCGGATTTCTTAGTGTTTCTCATATTATATCTAAAAATGCCGACTATCTTCCTGATATGAAGTCAACCATCCACTTAAGCATTTTATTCCCTTATATCGTCAAACAAAGAATATAGTTCTAATTATTATATTATTTCATAATATTGCTTGACAAGCTATAGTTTGGCTGTTTTTATAAAAAATACCATTAATATGAATATTCATTTGATTTAGTACTTATAGATTATTAGAAAAATAATAAGGAGGGTAGAATTCTATTGAATAGTCTGTTGTATAAATCTGTTATATTTAAAAAGAAAATGTATAATATAGCTTTCATTTATGTATTGTTTAGACACATAAATATGTCTGTTACACTTTCATGTTTCTAGTCGCATAACTCAGTGGAATAGAAAAAGAGATTTAATAGAATGTGACGCGTGAACATAGTATGTGTGAAGCAAGTTCTCCGACTGGAAGAAAATATAAGGAGTAATAATATACTTTAGCTCTGACTTAGTCTATAACGTTGAAAGTTATTATTAAGTGTGTATCGTATTTCTTCCAGTTACTAAGAAAACGTCAAGGCACATTTTCTTTATCATAATATATTAATAATGATAATTCAGTGCTTGAAATTATAAGTTGTTGTATTCATCTGAACGAGGAAGAAACTTAGGTTTACTTAATAATGATATGATGAGTGACCTATTTAATTAATTTTTAATATCTAATTAGCTCAATGATATAAATGTGTAAGTTTCCAATTGCTATTATTTATATAATTGTAATTTACTGTGACTACTAAAGGACTTCAGTCCAAAGCCATTGTTGGAAGATTTTGTTTCGAAGATGTCTGACTGACCGAGCTATTGAGATAATTGAAACTTAAGTAGTATTTTTATAATATAGACTAATGAACAAAGTGAAATTTGATCTTTAAAAAGATAAAACTGGCAATGAAATTTGATATAACAGCCCGGTATAATGTAATAAAAATATGAATTTTCATTCAGTATTAAAAATTAAGAATTAGGTATAAGAATTTTTAGAATATGGTTCGCGTATTTTATAATAAAAATAAGTGTAGAGCAACTGAGTAGAATTCGTGAGAATGAAATCACATACGAAACTTTGTTATTTTCATTACTTGCCCATTCCTGGAACCACTGCAAAATTTATAACATTCTGTTAATGTAACATTGTTTTTCAAACATTCCGTTTCTGAGTCCGTTTTTTTAATATTTCAACATGTAATTGTTCATAAAAATGATAAATGGAATCTCATACCGTTGATAAAACTCTTAGTTGGGTGATTAATGAGGCTTGCTAATCAGGGAAAAAGGCGTCAGGAAATTGCTTTGTAATGTTAATGATATATTCGTTATATACAACGTCCTGTCCAGCTTCTAATATAATTAAAAAATTAGGGACTGATGTTAAATTTACAATAACGTCCTTCCGGCTTATAATTTCATTTAATTTTTTTTTTATCTACGAATAAACAATTATTCATACATACATGCTTCCTACTTAATGCTTAAAATTGTGACGTTCGCTAATAAAATTATGATAGTCAGACAAGACTTTTACGATCGTTGCATACCATATAAATCATAAAACTAGCGGTACTCGTGACTTCGCGTGGAATAGCGACTTTGGGGGGTATAGTGACTTACAGGATTTATTTATTTGATACCTATTGTTTTTTAAATATTACTATCCAACACAGAAATAATTTTTCAAATCGGACCAGCGGCTCCTAAGATTAGCGCGTTCAAACAAACAAAGTCTTCAGCTTTATAATATTAGTATGATGAAACAGAACAAAAACTTTTCAAACCTTTGTTAATGTTGTGAAATAAAACTTAGTGAAAGAGAACTACGAATATTTGTTTGCGAGCTCAAAGTTTAACATGTAAATACTTAAAAATATTCTAGAAAAACAAATTACTTCTATTGTGATACCGTTGTTGTTGTTGAGACGACATTAAATTATTTTTAAGATTACTCAGCAAAACACAATTGCTGATTTGGTGAATATAAACCAAATTCCCTTTACAGTGCATTTCGAGCGTATTCGATTCTGTACGAGATTGACTAAACTCACAGAGCACGGCCAAAGCCACTTTTCAGAGTAATGTAATATGTCAACTGTCTATCTTTAGTGGATTCAATTATTCAAACTTGAAGATAAACGATATTATTTTTCGAATGGGGTCTTAACCGATCAAAATTCAGCTTCTTTAAATTTAGGTTTAATAGAAATTTACTCAGCAAAGTCATAAAATTATTTATTAAAAACGCATCAGAAACTATGTTTTGTTTTTATTTATTAACTAGCTGCTCCCGCGACTTCGTGCGCTCCGAATGGTTAATTGTTATTATTATTTTAAAAGTACTCCTTATTACATTAGCTCTGCCAGTGAAAGTACCTGTCCGTCAGTCTCTTGGATTAGCCGGAAAAAACAGACAGCCATAAATTGTAAAATATATACATTTAATAAAAAGAGGTTATTATAATATTACAAACAGACTGCTTTCTTTGTAGATATTTTTATAAAAAATTACAATAATCGTGTCTAATGGTGTAACATAAACTTCTGTAAGATTTTCTGTCCGGATTTTTTTTTATCAACCTAACCCTGTTAATTGTTATATTACGTATTTACCCTGAATACATAAGAATCTATTTAACTTGTTAAAAGGAAATACTATATCGAGGTAATTGTTAATTCCTAATCAAATCATTCTAATCTATCTTATTTATTGCATTATTATGATACATATTCAAGGTAATGCCATTTCTTATTAACATATTAATGTGGGCACACACAATTTGCCCATGACAGAACCTTAATTAATTAAGTAATTTTAACGGACATCGTGTAGGGTTGGTCCTTCCTCAAACTATTTCGTAACTTTCTAACCATTTATGTTACTAGAAACTCATAGTGATATTATTTGATTTTATGTATTTATAAATTGTAATTTGTATGGAACGTAAGATTTATTACTAAAATGAATTATTCAAATATGTTTGGCGCATACAAAGGAGGTGAGTGCTTTTTACCTTATCTAAGCTTTTAGGCACAATGATGATTGTAGGTATGGTCAGCTTATTGAAATTATTTTTGAGGTTATATGTTTTATGAGGCAGAGCGCGAAATGTTAATCGAATGGTTTGTTTAAAGAATAAGCCACAGACACAGATATATATCTCTATGCATTAATTCAGTATTTACTATTGAAATAGATCAAATATTTTAATTTAATTGCACTTTAAAATTAAATATTGTATAAGCAAACTTAATTATTATAAAATTACATTATAATCCGTTAGCGTCATCCATTTTATAGGTGACGATTCAATTACCCTCTGCTTATCTTGTCAGTTCTGTGGACTGTATTATTATGTGAAAAATTAATAAATCTTTTTATGCTGGCGGTACCATAACTTTGGAATAACATCATGAGTATGGAGAATAACACTACTATTTGGTACATTCCTTCTTTTCAGATTGCGATGTGGCAATTATAAATTTTAGCGAAGTCATTTACGCAGTGAGTACCTACACTCAAAGTTGAGTACGTTACATTCTTCTACAACGACGTGTGTATAAAGACTATTATTAAAATTCAATAACTTTACACCTGTGATAATTACATTCAATTCAGATCTTGTTTATGAACCATTTATATAATATAATTGAAAATGTCTACATAAGTTTATAATTTTAAAAGTATAATATTAAAAAAAAGTACAACTGTTTAAGCGCTCCAATTAAAAATATAAATTCAGATTTATAGCATCCTTTTTGTGTCGGGGGTAAAACTGATGTTAGATTCTCATATTTCGTTTATTAAATCTCAGCCACAGCAATAAATATATCAAGTGTGTGTGTGTACAATAACATGGTTTGAGTATTACAAAAATTTGCGCCGTTCAAAATATACCTTTCTAAAACTTTGACGACCGTTAAAGGTAAATTCATATTATATTATTTGTTTTTATATTTTAAATAATATTTCTTTTTGAAATAAGAATTCCTTGGGGTATTATAAAAGGTTTTTGGACAAAATTTTAACATTAAGTCGTAAAAATATTGACAGAAATCTTCTTAACTTATTTTAGCAAGACATAATATTAGACCAACGGCCATTTATCATAACAATAATTCCATTACAGTACTCTATTCTTCAAGTCCTCCTCTTTTTTTACTTTATTTCCTTTTCTAGTCTAGCATAAAACGTCAGGAAAAAGTTATTTTATATTGAATGAGGTAATACAAAAAATGTATTTCTGATAAGTAAATGAAAGACATACAAAGGTACTTAAAATTATACAAAAACTTATATTGTTGTTAATATTAATCACTATTTAATTATGTTTAATGTGAAAAACAAAATGAGTGATATAAAATCTTCTAATTCAGATTGACCTCTGAAAAAACGTGGTAAGGAGTGTTCTTAAAAAAAAATAATTATTATTTGCAATATTATGATCATACATACAGATATTATATTTTTTTATAGATGAGTATATGGAGAAACTGTTGCCGTTCACTTATTAAAATACTGAATATTGTCCTTGTTTCATTACTTGCAGGGAAAATGTTTTTGTACAGAAATAGGTTAACGTTTCCATAAATATTAATTCACAATATCAAAATAGCCTTAAAAAAAGTTGTACATTATTTTGTTATCATGTGGATTTTAATAAAAAACATCACACTTAATTTAATATTTAACTGCGTACCTTTACTCAGTTGTATATACATGTTTTTTTTCTGGAATTTATACGGTATAAGCAAAGACATTCAATGCATAGATATTATTAATATACGTGATCTCAATACCGTATTGACATCCGTACAGGAAAAATACGAACTTTGTGTGCCGTTCAATTGTATTTGTTGAGAAAATTTTCCGGGTTTCCACTAAGCTTAGATTAGGATTTTATTTATATTAAGTGTATCACTTTCACTAAATATGATATTTCTATTTCAGTCTTTGACGGACTCTTCATAAACTAGGTATTAAACAACTGTTTTCACATCTATTCTGAGGTTAACTATATATATTTTTAGTTGTATTTTTGTATTATTACATTCGCTTATAACAAACAAGGTAACCAAAGCTTGTAAATGTTTATCTACTTTTAATTGTCGTATCGAAATAAAACTTTATATTTACATGTCATTTGGATGACGATACCTCTAATTTAGTAGATTAGAGCTAATCTGATATCGTTCAATGTCATACAATCAGTGGCAAAAGCACGTGTTTTTCGTATTAATATTAGAAAAAGTTGCTATCACTTTATATTTATGATATTTTTAAGTTCCTGATAGAAATATATGATAAGTTATCATGTTTTAAAATAATACAAAACTATTGTGACAAGCAGTATTGATCGCTATTGTTTAAAAAACCCATGTAGAATTATTTATTTTAGTTAACAAAGTTTAAGCAATAAATTATTAATTACTATCTTCAATCTCAAATATACGAACTATGAACGTTTTAATTAAAATGTATAATATTAAACCGAAACTATTTCTGTCCCATAGTGAAAATCTTACGTGATAATATTTGATATGCGAGTACGAGTACTGAAATTTGGAACGTAATTTTTAATAACCAATGTCGTAGTAATTAAATTATTGATATGATAATTATGTTTTTTGTTTTAATTAAGGCTCGCGTTGAATACTTTTTAGAAATAGTCGCTAAATCTTATATCAATCAATTGAAGTTAAATTCTATTTTTCTTTTCTTTCTTTTGTTGATTGTTGTGTGTATATGTATAATGTACATAACATATTGAATTACTTGATGGACTGGACTCAAGGCAACGCAATGTGTATGCCATAGTTCATATTTTGAGCATTTCTTTGTATTGTCAATACACTGTGTGGATCAAAAACAATAAGTTAAAAAAATATCTTAATAACTGTTTTTGTTTGTAATTAAATAAGCAGAATGTTTGTGGGTTTTATACCTATACAGCCAAATCAAGCTCAGACCGATTGCTATGAGCTTTATATTCACGGGGCTCCAACTATCTAACACCGTTTAGCTTTTCGGGCCGCTTAGCGCCTGAGGCAGTTTCCGAATACGAATCCTCTAATACGTACTTGATCAAAGTATTATATAAATCGAATAGCTTCTTATATTTTATAGAATTTTCGTAAATTTGTAATTTGGAAAAAGCAAGTTAATATATGTGTAGCAAACATTTTCTGAAATTCGGTAGATTTTTTCAATACAGTTCGAATTTATCACCACTTCTTACAAAATGGGTGCGGGTCATTGTCATTTTATTTAGTGAACATTTATTTGTATGTATCTAGTTCAATGATTCACAATAATTGATTCAACGAATAGTTCAATCGTCTGATTTGTAATGGTCATATAGGACATTGATCTTTCATTGAGACAGTTTATTAAAAAAAAACTTTAAAATTATAACAGTTGTAGTTCTTTGAAGTATTATTTATATCTCACATACAATCTTGAGAACTCATTGAAAGATAATATAAACATATAGAAGTTTGTTTATTTTTTGTAAATTCAAATGTACCCTAATACTTTATGTAATACATAGAAAATTAATATTCAAGTTAAAGAATTTGAGTTGGACAACTATAAGACGTCTACATTAAAATATATGTTAGGTTTATTTATACTGCAGTATTACGTGTTATGGTAATTTTATAGGAAATGAATGCATCGCGTTTGTGAACAAAACCTTGTATTGAAAAATTATACCATTTTCATAAAATTTACATAACATAAAGAAATATTTTATTAAACTACTGTAAACGGATTAAAACGCGGTGTATGCATAATTAAATATTTGTGTCGAGTCGATGTTTTGAATGCTTTCCAGTAAATATAGTTACTAACTGAAATATGACTGTTGATTTAATTAACATTCGCAAATTCGTAGAAATACATTTTGATGGACCAATTTAACTAGAGCACTTCATCGGCTAAATATGATTTGTCTCGAGATCGATTCTCACATAATAGAAATGTTCATATTTAATATTCTATTTTCTATGGATAAATACATCTGGTAATTTTTTACGTAATAAATAGGACTGGGCAGATTATAAAAAGTATTAAAATTCCGGTAAGCCCACGCATAGATGGAAAAGGTTACACGTAGCACGTGTCTGGTGGAAAATGAGGACACGATATAGTATATAATATGAATACATTGCTATTTAATCTACTTAAATGACTAGGAAATTAAATCACTCTACTTTTGCTATACGAAAACTTATATAGTGTAACATGAAAAAGGTTATCACATGTTTTCCTCCTATACTTTTTTCGAATATCACAAAGTCACATAAACTCCATAAAGATTCATAAAACTCTATGAATATTTCATAAGATATTTCAAAACGGAAATTACACCGATGTATATACTGGAAAAACTAATCAGAATTTCAAGTTACCGTACACGAGTTATATCAATCTATCCATTCACACGGTTTCCATTATAACATCTTCACTATCATATTCCTTTATTTTATAACACAATAGATAGTAATTACGATATAACAAAATCGTTTACTTCCAAAGATCTATTTGTTTGATCTGAGTTTTCTTTTATAAGTTGTCGCACTCCGGTTTTACTATATGTACAGAATACTGAACTTCCGTTTTTGAATTTTGAAATTCTCGAATTAAAACAAACATCTAGATAATACCGTTAAGTGAATCTCAGCTTGATAAGTTTTCCAAAAGTAGTATCGCCAAAATTAATAACCTTAACTACTAATGAAATATAATTTTGCCACTGAATTCTGACTATGGTAAAGTTGTACTATTGTTAAGAGCTAGCGCTCCTTTAAATTAAGTTAAATACAGGGTGTTTGAGGACTGCTCCCTAAGACGAAAACGGGTGATAGTCAGTAGTGGTGATAGTCTCAAAGACGTGCGTTCACTCGACTTGACCAGACCATCAACTGTTTTTGACATGCGTTTCATTGCTGGTTTTTTTTCAGTATTGTTTATGAAGAGATAACGTTTCATTTAGCTGTACAAACATGATGGAGCGTAAATAACTCTAAAAAAACGTTTTAAAAATATGACTTTTTTATAGTCAGGATCGATTTTTTTCCGTCCCATCATAAAAGGTGTCATAATTACTATCACCCGTTTTCATCTTCGGGAGCAGTCCTCAAACACCCTGTATAAATATATTTAGTCATATAAGTAACCAATTAATACTTGAGATTGGCAATTCTACATTGTCAAGGCAGTGGGTAGAGCCACTTAAACTCTAAACTTTTGTTTCTAACAAGACAAGAACCTGACAATAAACACTTCCGGCGACTCTTCTAATTGCCAGAAATCCCACAGGTTGAGTTAATAAAAGGTGTCAAGACACATGCCGCACATAATTCATACGTGAAGGTAATCAAAATCAAAGACTGTATCCATTGGAATTTTGCAAAGCTAGTAGTGTTTATCTAACGGTAAATAGGTCTATAGTACCACGTTACAAAACTCTATATGTAAACCATATTTTTTAAATAAACGTATGTCTTATATTTAGCAAAAAAAATTAATAGTAATGTGTACGTTACGTACATAAATGCAGCTCGTCATGTCAAGGAAACCCGTATTTGGTGATATGTTTAACACCTAGATAGTATTATGGAAGGCTATTGAGATTTACGATAAGGTAATGAGATACTTCCTATGACTAAGGTCTATGATCGGTTGCGGTCATACGCCAATGCCAAGTAGAACGAATAAGTACATCAATTAACCCTTTTTCTAATTTTGCATGCATGATAGGGATTCTATACACTTCCGATTAATACGCATAGTTCAAAATTAATCAATTTTAAGATTTTCACGTCACTTCAATTATTAAAAGCGTTTCAAAAGAATATTGTTTGATTTTTAACTGGCCCTTCCGTATATTTAGCATTTCTTTATTCCTATGACTTTGTAATTTCTAACTTAATTGGATATAGTTAAATATCTACGGGCTTTTAATCTGAGATTTAGTGGTTAATGTATTGCTAATAGTTTTAAAGTTTAGGTATTTGGTTTTAGAAATGTAAATTTAGACTTTTATGAATGTGAGTCGATTTTGTAAATAAAAAGAAATAAAATAAATATCATATACTTTTACTATTGTGAATACAAAGAAACCTTTTTTACAAATATTAGCGTTGTATTAAACTTTTCATCGCTTTATTTGAATAATTCCTATCAAAAAATTAAAATGGTTACTGACGCAATATGCATTAACTAGATGCATATCACTGCATCAAACGCGATGCAATAATGTAGCATAATAAAGATTACATGGGATAGAGGTTGACTATTTACGGCTGAGAATTATCGTTTTGGCTAGTAAGCCAAGAATTAATTAGATTATATAGCGTTAGCGCCAAGGCCTTAAACGGAGATAAAATAAAATTAATAGTCGATTATCTTCGACAGGAAGTGTTGCACGTGATCTTCATAAAAAACATATCATGAATACATATCGGAGTCTTTCATACTTAAGTATGATTGTAGTTTGTTCATTAACGTTTCTAATGAGTCAAGATTTGCATCGTACATATTCACACCAAGCCCGAATTTCACACTGTAATTTATAGCTTTGTTTACCTGACGATGCAATGTTAGTCGTGTTCCGCAAAAACAAGCGTAAAAATTTTAGTAAAATTCCTTCCTAATCGTTGTTCATAAAGTTCGTAATAACTCTAAAAATAATCTTAAAAATATCTCTCGTTTCAATCGAGGTATTAGAAAACAAAATATTACTTTCTTAATAATGTATCACTTGTGTGAACCATGCGGAATTGCATATATGTTATAGAAATGGTAACGGCGCCCTGCAGTTTCACCCGTATCAAAATATATTAATAAATTATAGCCTAAGTGCTTTTCTGATAGATTCACTATATTTCTGGAAAGTTTCCTTAAAATTCGTTCAGTAGTTTTTGCGTGAAAGAGAAACAAACAGCCATACATATTTATAAACTTTCGTGTTTATACTCGTAATGTCAGTAGGTAATTAATAATTAGGATTTTTTTTTAATAATTTGCTATTTTATTTCAACAAAAAAGTTAAAACAACTTTTAAGTTTTTTTTATAAAGCCTTAGCGTTTTTATACAGTGAAGACTTGCTTGTAGAAATACATGACTGTGGATAATTAAGTACAACTGAATTATTTGCATATTAAAGCAATTACCAAAAAGTACATTTTTGCCTCGCCCTGGGCGGTTCACAAGGCTGATCACTCTTTATAGAAACAGTTATACGAGCGTGTCGTTATAAGAATGTACTAAAGTAGAATGATGTTCAGAATATGCCTGAGGGAAATACATGAAGAAATTCTCTTAGTTAATGCATGAAATAATTTATTTTCAAGTGTTTTTCGCTCGAACTATAAATCAATGCTGAGCAAAACGGTTCACATAGTTTCATTTATATAAATCACTATTATGGAATTATTGGCCAACTTTAAGTAGGTTTAGCTTTTAAAAGTTTTTCAAATTGAAAGCAGTTGTATTTTATTTTGACTACTTTAAGTTTCCTTGAAAATCTTAAAGATAGTTTTTTTCTAAATGAAGAGGGGTTAACTATTTTAAGGAATGAATTATTAGATAATAATATTTTATGAACAATAAAATAGAATAAGTTATTACTACTTTATACATCTTCAGTAACCTTTTATCCATGCCTCCACTCACCCCAATAATATAAGTTTCATTCTCATAGTTCCTAAACTTCACACGTTTAAGCAAAGTGAATTCATACAAAGTTTAATTTTAATTATGTTAGGCTGATTTACCATTAAGTTTTCCTATTGCTAAGTAAGTTAATTCACAGGCCGAAATTTCTGAAGTAATTCAATTAAACAAAGTTGTTTTGTTATTTTACATCGTTAGAAGTTTTAATATCCATAGCGGAAATTTAAATTCCCTTTGAATTCATGTTTAGGTAGTAAAGTACAACTTTATCTGATACAAATTACTGATTTATCAAGATACGAGAAAACGGCATAAAACCTGTATTTATTTTGCTCGAGGGTTACATGATGTCGGTAAACAACAGTTTAGCTTATTTCTGAGGCAATTTATCTCTCTCTACTTCATGTCCGAGATCCCGAAGGAGACATAATTTTATAATACAATAATTATATGGTGTATTATAATGTTTGAATGTCATGCAATTGGGCAGGTTAAATTTCCACCGGGACTATCTAGCATGCTTACGTTTGTTGTTCTATAATTATGTCGTTCGACATCATAATGTTCGAACATTATTTTTGTGCATTTAGTGGGTGTGAAGAGTATTCACGCCCTATTTTGGTTATGAAACACTGTTAATTAAGACCACAGTACATACATTTTTGAGTACATAAAATTCCAATAATGGATTTTACAACGGAAATCTCAAGTAAAACTGGAACTCAAGTATCATCACTACGTACGTAAAGTATGTAGCATAGTCGGGAATGAAATAAAACAACATAGTTTTTAAAGATTCGTTTATTAAAATTACTTACATCGTTCTATACATATGTACACATGCATTTTTGTATTATTCATTTATTATATTAAGCAATTACCATTTAACAATCATATATAACAATTATAAACTATGACCATATCAAACTATCTGTAATTTAAATTATGCATTGTATGGGCTTTGTCGTAATAAATATAATATATATTTTCACATTGCTTTGAGCAGCGTAGAACAGGGCGGAAATACTATTTCTTATAATTATTCATCTCCCATAATAGTTGTGAAGTCTAGCTATTTCCTGTTAATCAAATGTGATATCTATAAGTTATAAGCAAAATCAAGTAGTTTTAAGGCTTGTGAAATAATAGTAAAGGAATTTTATTTAACAACATACAAATTTTTGATGCGAAACATCTGATAGAGCTCAGGGCAAAGTAAAATAGTTTAGTTTGCCGAGTCGGCCCTACGACAAAACCGCTTTCAAATTCTTTACGACTGTACTCATTACTATGGATACTTCGGTGTTCTTATATAATAGTAACTATTATTTGACCTTAAATATAAAATACACCACATAGCTTTGAAAATATTTTTCTGATTGTCTGACTGATTACGATAACTTTTTTACAATTATATGTCTTTCTACAAAAAGTAAATCGGACACGCTTTCCAATAATTAAGTATAAATATCAGTACATTTTAACTAACGTATATTTAGTGTTAATAAATAAAATGATGAGTTCTCATATTTGAGTACACATAATTACATATGTACATACATTAATTTTACATAATTGACTATTTAAGAAACCATGTACCGTGAAGATCATAAATTTCAATGTATAACAGTAAAATACAGGAACGACTGAAAATATTAATTTTGTAATTATTAAAAAAACTGGTGATTGGCCTTCAATTTATGTTCTATTTTTTCATTTCGTCGCTATATGTACTTAGTATTTTAATTAATTATCTAACAATATATTTACATAGATTATTTTGTATAATAAACCTTTAAAGATAGATGCATAGTATCAAAATATTATACATTTTACGACGACATAAATTCCGTCTAGTTCACAAACAAACGTTCATAAAAGTAAGTCGTGAAGTGCTGTATTGAGCGTTCTAACTTCAGTCCCAAAATTCTAGTATTTCGTTTATGAAAACCCTATCTTTTATTTATAACTGGTAAAAACATTTTAATAATATCGGAATTGTTTATTTATTCTTTGTAGATAATTAGACTTAGATAACTAGTTATGACAGATTTTTTTGTTACGATAAAATATTTTTTTTAGTTCAAACTGTTTGTATTTTGCGTATCTTTGGTATGATGAGCTATGGATATATTTTAAATATAATAAAGTAATTTATGAAAATATAAAGTAATTCTTTGGTAAATTTTTTTCCAGGCGTTAGACGTACCTATATGTATTAACTGAAGACGATTTAACTGAGACAGTATTATTATTCTTTGCTGTTTTCTTCAAGAATAGTTCTTAAGAAATCAGGTTTATAAATACTTTGTTATAAAAGAGTCGTGTTTTGACCGTTGGTGTATTTCGCTGAGGATCGTAGCGATCTGATGGTGGTCAGCCTCACAGAAGAGGTTTGCTCGCCTCGACGGAACATCGAAGCGTGTGGCCCACCAGATTCCCTGTAAGAAATT
>JAOSYY010006528.1:0-18776 GCA_025727935.1 Hebomoia glaucippe
TAGGCCTGAGAATCGGACAACATCTATTTTTCATCCCCCTAAGTCATAAGGGTTGTTCACCCTTAATTTTTTTTTTTAATTTGGGACGAAATTTTTTTTTTCATTTTTTTATGATACAAAATTTCACCCCTCTACAGTCAAGCCCTAAATATTTATGTGGCAAAACGACGTTTGCGGGGACAGCTAGTTTCCATATAAAAATATTTAATTCCAAAGACAATTGTTTAAAATGCAACATTTTCACCAATTATATTACAATTTAAGAAAGTTTTATGACTGAAGTATTTACGTTTTCTTTTGTTTCCCTTTTTAAAGTGTTATTTGAATTTTGAACGAGATTTTGTTTATGATTTCATACATTTATAACACGTATAGCATCTTGTAATGCCTTAATTAACTAAGCATTTCTCTTGTACAGTAATACGCGAGATTGTATCATTGTATTCCGTGTAAATATGTTGATTTTATGAGCCACGGTAATTTTAATTTCTTTAGAATTTGTTAATAAGCGCAATCTAGTTACGAATTATTTAATAACATAACCTCCAGTTTTCAAATATATTTTTAATGTAAAACTTTCAAACTATTAAAAATAAAACATACGCTTTTTAACACGGTTTTACTGCCTTTTCTAACTAAAAAAAATAATGTCATCAAATCTTGGGATTCAAATTTTAGTTTTACTTAATACGTAACTTTAATTCGCGGATTCCTTCGTGTTAATGTTAATTTTTGTACAAGGCCTAGTCGCCAATACTTGTTATAAAGCGAATCTGCTTACCGATCAATACAGGAATCATTAATGTAAAATCTATTTATCTTTTTATTCCTGTTTAAAGATATATGATTATTAGGTATTGATATTGAATATAAACTTTAATAACTCCTTTTAAGAATAATGTAAATATAATCAAAAACAAAAACGATTATCAAAAATATCATATATCTTATCATAAGAATGAAAAGTTACATCCATAGTTTACCTCTCCCTCATACCTCCCTATAATATTTTTGCAAGAAAACCGTAGCCTATAACCGTTTTTATGGTTCCGTCTATATCAACGCCAAATTGATTACAATTGATTCAGCGGCTTAGGCGCGAAAGCGTAACTGACGAACTAACTTTCGCATTTTTTTTATTAGAATAGGTCGGATGCCAATACCTTAATTTAATATGTTAGAATCATTAATGAAACCAGAAATTGAATTAAAAATTAAAACTATGTATGTTATTTGGAAGGTTATTAAACACTCTAAGAAATGACAGTTTTATTTCTATAGTATTATAATATCACACAACAGAAAAAATAAAGACACTGCTATCGTATCTTAAAGTAAAAATAGCCAATGTACCTATTACATCCCTATTCACCAACATAATACCAATTATAAAGAGGAGCTATTTACGATATTTTTTTAAGAGTAATTAATGTACCATTAATGGAAAGGAGATAGCGTAATAATAGAATCCCACGAATAGCTTTTGACGCGTTTTTAATAAATTCAATTTTAACTAACAAATAATGTAAACAGATCTTAGAAGCATTTTTTAACCTATCATATTAAAATAAAATTTCGTATACACTTTTATATGTAGACCACTTTCTGTAATATGCAAATTATATTATATTCCGTAAAGTGCTTTTTTACACAACATATTAATTAAAACGAGTGCCCGTCTACCAATCGAAATAAGACTGTTATTCTGTAAAATCCTATTCTATTTTTACATTTCTGATACCTATTATATATACATTGTACCTTACTACAGTTTTTGTGAATACTTTAAATATAGAAATTGTCCTTTCGTGCGATGTATAATTCCTAAGAAGGATTCTGATTTTCGTCTTACGTACGAATATATTGAGCTACTAATGGTGGCTCAAGGGTTGTGCCCACGTAATAACGAATCCCACAGCCGTCCCTAGAATTACATCAACATCTGTACCAAAATGTATGCTGTTTTAATATTAGTTAGGTAATGGTAACTTTGAGCCAAGTACTGTGATTTTAAATCAAATGATTAATAAAGCTTAACGAATCTTTATGAAGTATAAACACATGTCCCTGTCTCTTACACAATATCGAGATGCAACAAATGAGAGCACAGTGATTAACGCATCGAAACGTCGGCTCCATTGTGCACTTCTTTGATTAATTGCTATTTTAATTGAGTAATTATGACTGAGTGATGTAAATGTTTAATCGCGTTTTTCTTTGCTTTGACTGATATAATGCAAAAATTAGTGAGCTTCGTATGGCTTTTGTAAACATTTTAAGTTAGATCCTAGAAGATGTTGTAAGTTCAACGCGTCTGTTTAATTTGTATCTGTGGCCTGTAACTCTTAAGGGATACTTTTATACGCTTTTTTTTGTATTTGTAAACTGACATGATTGAAATAGTTCTTAACTGTTTATAAGGATCTATAAAGAGGTTTGATGATTTTTCGCCGGAATTTAATTACATTTTGGGTCATTCAAATAGTCTTCAAGAGACCAAAGCAAATTCATCAATTAGGGTTTCTTTATTTTTTAGTCCAAGTAAGGTGCCCCTATATTGCTTATGAGTTCAATCATAAATAATTAATCTAATCGTCTTTTAGAAAACCAGTCCTCTAACATGGCCACAGACTTTTTGACTTTCAAATATATACATTTAACCAGCTGCCGCATTGCGCAACGGGTACCATTTTCTTTGTTAGCCAAAACATCGTCATTGTATTGTTTCTGAAAACAAGCTATTGTTATTATAATGTATGTTAAGTGCAGCTGACAGCTGGATGAGCTTTGACAGCCTCATTTGCAACTACAAGCCTCAAAGCTACTTGGTGCTTGAAAGGCTTAAGTGGGCACTAGAGATGTTTAAGGTGTATTGAAAATTCTGTATTATGTAGGCGCATGGAATGCTATTTATATAGGTTCAATAGACTCAAGATCTTACTTTTAAATTATCTAATAAATGCAATAGTGCACTCATCTTTTGGAAAATATTTCTAAGCTGTTTTTAATTAACGTCTTTATATATAAGCATGTGGATACTTTTAACGACTTGATTCGGAAGAGTTACAAATTTGACATCTGTCTGTAGTATCGAAGCCCCTGAACAAATAATCCGGTTTTTTACTCGGATTTTTTTATATTAAAGCTATCATAATGGTGATGCTTCTTAGCATATATTTTGTTTCGTGCTATAAATATTATATGTGCTTATAAATATTTATTTATATTTTAAACTGATACCCAATAATTGTATAGGAAAGAAACAAAATTCCAATTAACTTGTCGTTATCACCACATGTAATGTAACCTCTAAACTTGCTAACAGTGGGTCCATTCATGCAGCAAGCAATGTTTTTATTTGACTTCCATACACAGACTAACAGAATGCACATACATAATAGTGAATCAGTAAAACTCGGAACATTTAATGAATGAACGAAACAAAACACAATCGTAGAAATGAAATACAAATACTAAATCATAATATAAATGAGCGGGGTTAACGGCTGTTGGCGACTTCGCGAATAAAAAACGCCAAAAAATATCACAAGATTACCAAAACAACAAAATGAAAGGCTTGAGTTAAAAAATAGCACGTGGAAGTAAAAAAAAAAAGTTTATGTTTTTATAAATACCGATTGGCACAGGTTATTTCGATTAATTTGATTCCAAACCCGTACTCCAGATGTGAATTGTTAGGTAAGCATAGTCAAAATATTTAAATTATATACAGAAAAACGGTCTGACTACTGTTGTTAACAAAATAAAATCTGAAGCTATGATTTGGAATAGAGCCTAAAATCTGTTTGTAGCCATATGTATAGTGGACAATCCTGTTTTAAAAATCTGTGTTCTTGTATCTGTCTATAGCGTTGTAACTTATTAATGTGAACTGAAGTATTTTCTTTTAAAGATCACATAATGGAAACTATGCAACTGTGATTTAACAAAATCTGCGATTTGATTTTAAAGGCACCTATTAAAGATTTTGATAATGTCTATCACATTTATTCAAAATACAACACTTAGTGCTATAAGGACTTTGTTCATATAAGTACGTGTGATATTATTTATTCCAATTAGCATCTCGCTCTAGACGTGTAGGCGTGAGTGGGTTTATTAAAGACATACATATTAAAAAGGTCTGCCGATGAGATTGCGTCATAATTATATTTGTATAAAAAGTTCCGAGATCCAGACAGCTTTAGGCTTATTGTCTCACCGTCGAAGTCGTTGTTATTCATAATGTATATTGTATTCATAAGTTTATTACTGATATCCGGCTGGGACAATTTTGTCAAAATCAAGCTAATTAAATTTGCAAATTTAAATTTGCTCAACATATAAGCATTTTTTTATTACATAGCTTTCAAAAGTTTTATGGTTTTGAAAATAGAACTAAAACTATGTTTTACTAAATGGTAATGCTGTAAATGTCTGTGGCAATTTGAGTGATGGGTACATATTTGAAAATTTCATTAAATTCGATTGAGGAATTTTCTGAGATTAGCGTAAACGAACATTATGACTCGATAAGTTTATATACAAAGATATTATTAGGTACCCTCACTTAGTTTTCACAGAATTGATGCCAATAATTGCTTATGAAATTTATTTAAGTCTCTGATTCATAAAGTTTATCACTGATATAAATCATAGATTAATAAACTACAAAGATATACATTATGTAGGTAAATAATTTACCTATCATATATCAGTGTCGTTGGCCTGGCAAGTAATATTACTCAATATGCCCTAACCTCTACATAGTAATATTAACATTAAACATAAACTAATAAGGTTGATATTACTTTAAATTAATAAACAGCTGATGCGGATATCGCGTTTACTAAAATCGCAGTATATAGAACGTATAGTGGAAAAAATTGGTTTACAAATTAATATGATATCGTTTTATGTACAATACTGTGTGTTTCAAACTTGTAAAAATAATGTTTAGTCAATGGGATTACGTCCTATTTCGTTTCAAGTGACAAAAATTTATGTGCTAAACTAAAAAAAAATATTTTAACGTTCACGGTTTTACATGATTTGCGCAACTGCTACTTAGTAAACTGTGGTACACGTAACGTATTGTAACATGCTGGAATATTGTATTCCGTGGTCTTAGATCTCAGCGGTATCTGTTATCAGGAGCTTGAAAATTCCATAGCATGCGGCTATCTTGACTATCATATAGTCTTATTTAAATACTTTTTTCAAAGAAATATCTGCTAGTATTGAGCATGTAATTCCTGAACATGTTACCATATCCATACGTATTTCCTCGCGGGTGCGGTTATAAAGTATATATTTTTTTATTAAAACGGATAAAAGTAGAATAGATAATTATTATTTTTAGGTAGATCGACTAATACAAAATCTTCTATACAAACATATATATAAAGTTTATTCAGGTTCCATTATCTGATCCGCTCCAAGATGACATTTACATATTGTTGTTTAAACAAATTTTCGCCATATACATAAAAACTATAAAAACATAACATCGAAATTCTTCTGAACCGCATGTAAGCGAAAAATGTAGACAAAGTTGATTGGGTTACGAGGTATTATGTAAGAGGTTATTGGCCTAATTCGTTGTGTGCGTTGATAGAGTGATTCATAACGCTTGTAAAGGTAGATTTAGACGTTTCCTTAATTAGTCTTAACTATAGGTGGACCGGTTGAGTTAGCAAAAAATTAATAGGTTGTTGTTTTGATTCCTGCTTTACCTAATGTCTTTATATAATACTCTCTAATCCCTAAAAACATGTTGTTTGAATTTTCGACAGTTAAATCGATGGGTAGAATTTCGAAAAAAATATAATTAAAATTCCGTGCAAGTCACGTATATGAAAAGGTCGTGAAGTGTTCTAAAGCACTTTTCGACTTCAGGCCATGAATTTATAAATTTTCGATTAATAAAAATGAAGACAGCACATTAGATAAGTAAAGGTGTGACGTTACTAAGGTATTGCCTATAATCTAGGGAACTTTATGCTCCTCTGACTATAATGACTTAAACATCCTAAGAAATAAAAATGTATATAGAAATGTACAAAAAACGTTAAAAAATTCAATTTAAGAAATATATATTGTTAATAAAACATTTGCTCTACTTCAGGGCCTTGTTATCAAATTCGCCCCAAATTATAGTATTGTTATAGGACTTCATATATTTACAAAATTTGATTGCGATATGGCTATTAAAAGTAAGTTAAAAATGAATTTCAAGATTCGATAACATTCTCATTGACAATGAAAGCTACTAGCTAATGAAAGCATTTAACAAACTATTAAAAAGGTAATGAAAATTTAAATGCCTATAGTATATAATATATGTACGTAATAAGATAATTAATAGAAATTTCGTGTTAAAATTGTTTTGTTCTATTTTTCGAATTCTTATTTACTTTTGATAAAGCGATGTCAAAAATGATTAACTGAATTCAATTATCGGTCGTTTGGAGTTCGCGAAATCTAGATTCATTGCCTGACTTACTTTTAATTTGCGATAACTCTTTGTATTAGTACTTACTATTATTAAAATCTAATTCGTCAATGCTATGAAGAGCTTATGTCGATATGTGAAAGCGTATATTCCGCTTCTATGATTCACAGCCTGTCTGAGCCCACTACTGGATTTCCAAATAGCTTATAGATATTTATTGTTTTCACTTTATCCTCTTAAAAATTAACTACTTGATTTAATAAAAAGTAATTATTATTATATTTGTTTTTCGTTTTGTCTGTGAAGAGTTTAATGTTAACCATTCATTTGAATCATATATCATGCAATAGTAATATATTATCGCATTATAATGAAAATGTTCAACATATTACAATTTTGTCATTAACTCAAACTAAAACAATGATTTAACTGTAAAATTAATCAAATGAAAAACAAGTAGAAACTCTGATAATACCTTAAATTTTAATATGAACTCAGAGAAAAGCTTGGATCAGTCAATCTCTTAACGGTGATCGTAAAAGCTCAAGACAGAAGTGATATGAACAAAGTGAACGATAATGGAGTGTCTGTTGTTTTAGTACGGATCAATAACAAAGGGGGATAGCAGTTTTAAATATAGCTACTGGAAGTGAACTTTATAAGTTTTGTTATATAAAATTTATGAAAAAAACCACTTGATTAGACTTGAGGTAGACTCTCTTTTTTTATTCAAAAGACAATTTATTACATACTTTTTATCTAAATAATATATGTAAGCAATATAAAAAGAATGACTTTTTTATTATTAAAAATATACGATACAGTAACTTCGTGGACACATGGGTGAAATCATGCTTACAAATTTCACCTGTTGTGAAAAAGTGGTTTTATCTATATCACTGCTGCGGTATAATGTTTACCTTTACAACTTAAACACCATTAGCACACCAACATCGAGACGAAAAATAAAATATGACCCTTCAATTATCTCTATATCAACAAAATCAGTACCTGCTGTTTTTTGTCTGTCCCTCGCCTGTTTGGAAACGAAACAATCCGTGAAACAATAGTTAATTCGACTCAAAATAGGATCACTTCACCAATTTAAATTCCCCGTTTGACATTAATAGTTCCCTTAAAGTCTTTTTTAGATTTATAACCGATGTGTTTGTAATATGTTTCGTATCCAAGATGTAGCATTAACAGCTTTTTTAGTGATAAAAATATTAAATGGATGTTGCTATTTTGTGTTGTATTTAAAAAAAACTTGTTCGACAAACTGTGGTTAGCTGTATTTAAAACGTCCGCATAGCTTAAGGTATTTATACGAATACGTAATATAAATAGTTAATGTAATCTATTACTTTGTTTTGTTTCAGTGGGTTTCCTTATACTAATATTCTATTTATGGGGGACTCCCTACGAACGAGGATTCTTCTGTGACGATGAGTCCCTCAAACATCCCTTCAAAGAGTCGACTGTCACTAATGTTATGCTCTACATCATCGGGCTTGGTCTTCCAATAGTCACGGTAAGTTGGATGTCGTACTTTAAAAAAATATAAAACTTAAAGCTAAGAAGGCCTTTTTCAGTTTTAGTTAACATACTTATGTATATGGTTCAATTCCATATGTAAATATTAATATGAAAAGTAATTACAATACCTTAATTTCAAATTAATATTGTTAGTGATATCACCATCAGTCTTTTTATTTGACATTTCAAATCATAATTCAACAGTTACTTAAAACTTTCTAAAAGAGTAATAATCAACATCACTTTTAATTACCATATAAATTTTTATCCACATTAACTTTAATTACATCAAATGTCACAAGAACATTGCTGTACGTATATTTATATGTATTTTTTACTGATTATTCTTCTTCTCCTAATTAAGAACTTATTTTTATGACCTTTTCGAATGATTTGAATAAATTCTCATGTCAGAACAAATTAGGGCCGTGTCATAAGTCATAACCCTACTCCGTAAATACAAACGTGTGAAATAAATACGAGATAGTTCCTAGAGCCGATGATCGCCTGTCAATATTGACCACTTGAAATGTTTGACCATTAGTTATTGTCACCTTTTGCTTATGTTACACGCTTACATATTGGTACTAAGATTTCATGTCAACTTGCATCTTCGAACAAATATTATCATATTCTATTATATTTACTTCCGTCATGTGGAAATAGTTCCAATTTCGTTAATCTATTCAACAATCTCCGTTTATATGACCCACGCATGCGATTTTGTGTACGGGCATTATTTTTCTTCTAAGGACCTCATATACTTTCTTTAAGTGTTAATGTCAATATAATGAGTTATTACATAGAAGCCTTTATCTTAGATTAACTTCTGCCAGCGGCTTCGATCACGTTCATTTCGATTTTTATACCTTGGGTTACATAATTGGACTTTTAGTAAGAATCCCTATTTTTTTTTTGAAAATATTTTATAATATAACCTATAGCCTTGTTCAATAAATTTACTATCCAACACTTAAAGAATTTTCTAAGTTGGACCAGCGGTTCCTGAGATTAGCGCGTTCAAATCAACAAACTCTTCAGCTTTGTAATATTAGTATAGATATAGCGTAGCCTTATTGATTTGAAAATGTAATAAACTGAGTTACACTCATATTAATAGCAATAGTTTGAAAACAATAAGTATTTACGTTTTTATAAATGTCGTTGGTTAATATATTAAAGTATGTTATCGTAGGATTTTAAATAGAGGTTTTACAACTATTTCATTTTTTATTATTCTTCAAGCGTTTAAAAATATAATGTAAGCATTAAATTTTACATAGAATTTTATTGACGGTAGTTTCTTCTAAATGCATGGTATTACCGTTAGTCAAAAACATTGCATTTCATCACGTGTTGTATTTAAGTCCGAAAATGTACTATAATCTTATATTATACACATATTAAATAATAATTGATGTCTTAATAGTGCACTATCTGAATAAATTTTAAATTAAATGTTGCTTTATCTATCATCTATAATGTAGCTTATCAGATCCGTCCGAAACACTTCGACCCTTATTTTTGTAGATATGTACAGTCAATGCGTTTCAATTTTAATATAACATTATTTTTTAAAATTCCATCGACTTTGACATTCTCTCGCTTATTTTTCAATTCCAGTGTATAGTTAAACAAGTTGTTTAAATAAATCGACAACGTCTAAATATAAAATAACTGACGAAATGCAAATTATTGACCAGAATTTAAACATCATCAAAAAGAAAAGAATTACTGGGGTAGGTACATTTATTAAGAGGTATATACTATACAAATTTTTATGGTATGCGTAATACATATTTTAAAGTCAAAGTTGTGAAAAACGATTATCCATTAGTTGTCCTCAAAGTAGGTACAATAAGGGTATCGGTGCAATATTAAATAAATTACGTTATATAGATGAGGTATCAAAAATGAGTGTCATAATCGTCAATTGATGACTATAAAACGCCACTAAAGGAAGGAAGAAATTGTAATTTATTTGTCACTCGACTGTACTTTCCGTTACGTTTGCTCGGCCTTGCGTAAAGCCAGGTGTAAATAACTAAACAGACTACTTTGTTATATGTGTCAGTCAACTGGTGTTATAAAGTATTATGTCTGAACGTTATCACATTTTGACAGACATTCTAAGTACGTTATATACTTAATAGTGTAATTTAATGCATATAGATATATATTAAATAAGCCAAATGATTATTTATCATATGTACCCCCTCAGATTGTCAACCGATTTTGTATTTCTTTTGGCAATAACTGCCTCCTTTTGATGAATAATAAATAGTAACTCTCTATATTTGAGGAGTCGTACATTTTATTGTAAGCATTTATAAAGAGCGTAGCATTCTAAAATATGGGAATCATCCAAAGATATATAAGCTTTCGTTCAATTTTCAAAATGTGATATAAAAATACACTCCTTAAACTGTTGATTTGCTTCTTTACTACTCCAGTTACCGTAAGTCTATATAAAACCACTGATATAAATCTAAAAAGAAAGTATGTTTCCGTGAATCCATCTCATACAGTAGCTACTGTGTTATTTTAGTAGCCAATAAGATTCCTATCACAACTGGATTGAATTTTATTACAAAAAAATTCGAAGCCTAATCGTTATAATCTCACTTGCCATAGTTTTAAAGGTTTTATGCTTTTTTTATTAGGCTGAGAACATCGTAAAAAATCCAACATGATCTATTCACGATCACATTATGATAATATTAGCAACAAACAGACTTTTTCATGACGATCAATTTGCAGATTATATTATAGTCAAAACACGCCTCATTGCTCGTCGACCTTTTCACCTAAGAACGGTTGTTCGTGACCTAGAGAGGATTTCGACAACGTAGGTACACGTCTGATGAAGACACAGAAATGGCTAGGCGTTCATGTATTTACTTGTAGAAAATTAACAAAAAACTGTTTAATTACCTATTTTGTTTGTTAGTTTTAATAAAGACGTGTGAAAAATATACAGTTTTTAAAACAAGTTGTGATTATCGGCCTCACATAGGCGATATGAACGACTGTAGTCGGTATCCTTGAAAACATTATTATCATAAATAATTTAACTGAAAATCAAGAAGTTCAGATATTATTTGTAGTGCCTAAATAGTTATAGAATTAAAAAACACATAAATGCAAATCGCATGAAGTGTGTAGGGCACGTGCGTCCTAGTTCATAGTTTAATATAAAAATGATCAGTGAAAAAGACAGAAATGTTTATACCGTACCATAGGAATTCAGTGCCTTACAGAATTGTAATGTAATTTTAAATTGAACTTTTTAACCTCTACTTTAATATAATATGTTTATAACTGTTTCTTTATTCTATCTTATAACAAGCAATTACTAAATATAGCCTCTACTGATTTTATGATACTTAATCACGGTGTAGAGATATAAATCATCATATTACTGGAGATGAATATTTGATTCATTAGGTTAATATAGACAGATGTATATAAATCTTGTACCTTAAAATGGAGGGCGTAAACGAAATTTTTCGTCTCGATCAGAATTCTAAAACGTGACGCTCGCACACTAACGCACGAAGTTTGTCGTTATTATCTCTAATATATAAAATTCTCGTGTCACAATGTTCGTTACCATACTCCTCCGAAACGGCTTGACCGATTCTCATGAAATTTCATATGCGTATTCAGTAGGTCTGAGAATCGGCTACTATCTAACCTCTGAGTGATAAGGGGAGTTCACCCCAATTTTTTTTTATTATATGGCATCAAAAAATACATACAGCTCTATATATTTATGTGGCAAAACGACGTTGGCTGGGTCAGCTAGTTTTTAATATATAATTAATTTCTTTTATTGAAATAATGTTCCAAGACAAGCTTAAATGAAAATTATCGCTGAGTTACATACGAATATGAAACACGAATATGAAATGAAAAAATAGGAATTCGTTGAGTAAAAGTAACTGACAGTAAATTATAAATAATATTTGCAACAGGAGACCTTGCATCATTGATTAAAAATAGTGTAAGAAGCGTATCTCATTATTTAGATCTGTTCCATTTTTAAATATGTACCTGCTGTTTTAAAATACAGTTCGGTATTCCTTTGTACGATTACTAGCACCAGTGATCAGGCAACAAGGCACAATCTTTTTACTTGATTCAATGCTAAATATTATTCGTAATATTTATTCTTAGCGGAATTGATTCAATGAATGTATCACTTTGTATGATCTGTATATCCAAAAATATCTTTAGAAGGTAAATACTTTTATAATTAATTTTCTAAATTGAAGATACACATTCGATCTCAATAAAGCAGACTTACTCGATCAGGGTAAACATAAAAACCAGTGAGAAAATAAATGACCTCACGAAGATATTTTCAAAGCTTTTTTCAATCTATCATGTGTCATAAGACGGGTAGTGGTTGAACCGGTACGAGTCCACTTTTTATATCGTATTTATCTAGCATCATTCATAATGTCTCTTTTATATCATAAAGCTATATTGGCGTTTAAAGGAGTTATTTATATTAGTTTAAGAAAAGAAATCATTATTTTCATGTCATATACAACTTTTGTATTCATACATAATATAAAATTTATCTAGGTGTACCAAAAATTACAATCCTTCAGGCATGATGCAGATTAACCTAAGCGAGATATTATTTCGAAACACAATAGAACCCAGAGATATCCGATGAAAAATTTTAATTACCAACCTAAATAATACAACGTTATCAAATATCTAATCTAATCTAATGATAAAGTAGTAACTAGGGTTGACGTGTATTAGTTTAATTTTATAAAGTCTAAACAGATTAGTTTTTATATTATTACTAGCTGACCCAGCAAACGTCATTTTGCTATATCTATATTTGTAGTTTGTATTTTAAAGCTATATCATAAAAAATATAAACAAAAAACCTTACCTAAAAAATAAAAAAAAGTTTAGGGGTGGACCGACCTTAAAATGAACGAGAGCAAAGCCACTGTCAGAGGCTAGTTTATCATAAAATCTTTCCGTCGGCCGTTCCAGTTTTTTCCTGCGCCGTGATCCGAGGTCGTAACTAATTGATTTAATTACGTTGGATGAATGAGTTTCAAGCAAGAATTGCTTTAATGTGACTTATTCACATATAATTCTTATTAAATGTGTCTAAATTGTCGAAGTAAAAAACTTGATGTCAAACGTAATATCATAAATTATTTACTTATGCTAGTAATTATCAATTTTAAAAACTAATGGTAAGAATTAAGCATTAAAAAAACAAAAACACACGTTAACTTGTTCAAGAAGTCTCTAAATTGTTAATATAATATGTCAAACATTTTTTTATACCACTTAAATAACGAAAAATCTTTAATTTAGCCATATTCTTTAAGCATATTAGTACTAGTACTGATATTGTTGAAGCAATTATTATTTAGAGAAAAGCTACTTACCTATATATCGCGGTAGCTCGTGGCTCCGGCAATAAACTAGCTGGGAGATTACAACAACAATAATGTTTTCCGAACTACGCATATATAATATTATATCAATTTTTTATTTCTATTCTTCAATTAATTAGAATTAATTAATTAATTAATTAGAATTAGAAGTTATAACTTTTTTCCTAGTTTGATTTCCTAGTCTGTTTATTCATTCGAAGTAAATTTTAGCCTGTTTGAAATGTTCTATCCTTGAAACACAAATGTTACTTAAATAAACTGCAATTCGTTTTAAGGACTTCATCTACGAAAAAATTACGTGATTGTTTATATCTTTAAAGGTATAATGTTGATCTTGACCTTTAACATACACTTTTTTTTCCAATACCCAAATTATCATTGGCTTAATATCAGGTAATATCCACATTATTATTTTTACCTTATCCGTAAAGTCCATGGCATTCTGCCAGACATTTATTTTCTTTACGCGAGCACTGATATTTAGATGATATTTTTGTTTTACGATGACAAGTTTATTTGTTTGACGTTAATATCTCAACAGTGTTTAGAATAGATAATAATACAAATTATTAAATGATTAATGATTTATTAGATCTACGAAGCCGTAATCTATATTCGATTTTGTTATTAAATTGTTTAGATTGTTTTTAGGAATCATATGATTTTAAATTTCTTTGTTAATTACTTTTAATGGTTTAAGTCGTTTAATTATTGAATTTGATGAGTAATTTAGATTCAATGTACTTTGATATAGTCCCTATGACTGTAGACTGTTTTTTCATTCAGACTATTTCTAGCTTTTAAAGCATTTTACTAAAATCATTTTAGCTGATCAATCTATTCAATTACTTGTTTCGGCGCCAAACTTTGTTTTATTAGTTCGTGTTGCCTACATTAAAATTCATTTTCAGTTTGTCTGTTAAAACTGAAGCTTTATTAATAAACGAAGTTTCACCAAGCCTCGTTAAATATCTTATTTTTATTATTGTGACCCAAATTACCTGGTTTGGTACTCTACTATATCAGATTTTATCATAAAAATATTATCTCAAAGCAAACATGTTTAGTTAACCGTTAATGACCTTAGAAACACGTGCGAAACGACGCGTGGTTATGATAATCTCAAACTATTTAGCATTACTCCGGTGCACACGTCATATTAAAAATAGAGTATTATTTATATAGTGCAATAAAGTTGCAAAAAATCTGTTGCGAAGGGAGTATAATACCATCTATATTTATTGTATGTTTGACATGCTTATCGCTAAATAAAGCTCAAAATATCCTCATATTATTTTATTTATATACATATGTATATATATATATATATATATATATATGTGTGTGTGTGGGTGTGGGTGTGGGTGTGTATTAAACAGGCAAATTTAAAGCTTTAAAAGTCCGGGATAATGATAAAATTCAATTTGCTTTCAGTCACTTCATGCATGAAGAAATCGGGAACTTTTCCAATAATCCACATAACATTTCCCCACTAGCTATAATAATGGAATCTTCGTAACAATATTAATTTTACCGAGAACATAAACACAGCAATTAATAATTCTGCCATACGTTAAACATGTAGAGTGATAAATTGATGAAGATAATGAACCTAGACATCAATGTCATTGTTTATTATACAAGATTCTGGATAACATTATCCGTACAATAAGATTGTCAATATTTTAGTATTCACGTATCTTACACAAATTTATTCACTATAATATAAAATCTTTTTTATTAATCCTTTATTTTACGCACTTTTCATCTTCTAATTATTATTATGAAATGTAACTGTTTGTACATGTTGGAATCGAGGTATAATTGTCTGGTATCTTGGAGATAATCTGATAGTGGAACCAGAAGCAACAGCGTGTTTTACTATGTTTTAATTAAATACTATAACTTTTATCATGTGTGTACAAAAGTACCTCGTAACCTACATTTGTGAAACTTCCTCTGCATTTCATATCTATTTAAATAAACAAAGCTATCTATTACATTAAATTCCTTAAGCGCCTTCTGATAATAAGTTTCTTCTTTTCAGTGTATCTTCAGTGTAAAATTTTTGATCAAAGTGAACTTTTTGTTCTTGGAATTCTTATTATCATTTATAGCCGTAAAATCAATGTTACAATCTATTTCCAACAAATAGACGAAATATCCAATGAATTATTCAATAATTCATATACAATTAAATACATGATCACTTATGATTTTATGAACCTCAATTAAGAACTAAGTTTACAGACTGTTTAAAAATACGCTCTGCTTTGAGAGAAATATCGAAGAAACTCAGTTGGGCTCTCTAATTTTCTGCCATGTTTTCACAATAATATGTAAATACATACATAATAGGTACATGGAGCAAATCACTCCCAAACGTAAGTATAATTTAAATAATCAACGTAATTAAAATTATAACTGATGTACTTCTTAAGGTTGTGACGATATTCTTAAGGTTGGCAAGGCGTCTAGATGTACTGGTCTTGAAGGTGTCTAAGGGCGACAGGAATCGATTGCCACCAGATGACGTGTATGCTTGTTTGCCGTCTTACGCTTTAAAAGAAAATTACAAACATTGAATCAATTATATCAGCTATTTCAAACGAATAGACTGTATTCCCCAAAAAAATATCAGCATGATTGTTAGCAATCAATAAAACAATAACGTAAAATTGTTTGTCTGAGTCACCTCAGACCTGAAGTGCTTTCTGCATACTTGTTAGATTTAGAATGTGTAGACGACCCATTACGCATATTTGTTTTCCATTAACATGTTTGTCATGACCGTGATAACTTTGATAGCGCCCAAAAAACTACGTTCGTTCACATTATCAGCTATTACCATAGACTAGTTTCGTGTTATTGTGGTAAAATATTTGTTTATTTTATCGTTAATGTTACTTCTTGGAGGTTTTCGGGGCATCTAGTTTATATTCATATTTATTCATCGCTGGGGATGTTCGTGATATAAGTTATATCTTTACGATAAGAAATATAATTACAATTAATACTCACTTTCCTAGTGTTAACGGATAACTTGATATAGAAAGCATGCTGGGCTCCGAAGAAGTAACACTAACATTGACATAGAAGTAATTATTTCTTTCTATACTCTGAAATTCTTCGTATTACTTTTTAAAAGTATTACTAATACTTATTGGTTTTGATTGTTAAAATCATCATGTCGTCGTGAGTGAAACTTAAATCTTACAAATGTGGTGTTATCTAATTCCTATATCAAATTAATTTAGGACGAAATTTCAATGAAGGACGCGATTAAAGTCGGAAACTCGATAATGGTGTCATTGCCGGTGCTACTGGCTCTAAATTTAGCTGACGATGCGGGCTCTCTATCTCGGCAACACAGTGATCGCTATAAATAAACACTATCAAGCTAATTTCTAAACGGTCCCAATGAAGCGTTGCCCTTACGTCGCTTGACGGGTCAATTGGTTGCAAGCTAAAGCAAACATTGCTTACAGCGTTATTCAGTGTTTGTACTTTTTAGTTTATTTTCTTGGAGACGATAAGGTTTTATTCTATTCCATTGTTAACAAATTGATTTTGAGACCGAGATAAAGCTAATGATATGTGATACCAAAGTAATATAATGTCATATAATCAAGGTTATGATGTCGACCTCTTTATTTTTAAGTACTGGTATACGAAAATTCAGAAACTGAAGCCAAAACTTATATTAGTGTTCGTCACAGCGCTTCCATTTATGACTGGTAAATTATGGTAGCTCCATATTACTCTGTAGACAAAATCTTTGGACGATTTCTACAACTTCTATTTTGATATTATGTTAGAAAACAGTCATCCACACCTAAAAGATTAGTCACTCTAATTCTGTTTAAAAAACATCTCACATTTTTAATCTTTTAACAGTAAGTTTGAGACAGAAATAGTCCAGTGTATCCTAATTTATGTGAACTCCAAGAATTAAAATCCTTTAGGAATGGACATTTTGAAGCAATAAAATGTAGCCATAAAGATAGTGGTGCTGTAATGCGTTCACGTAAATGGAAGAGGCCTGGCTTAACGGTCTTAAAAGCTTAGTGCATGTTAATATTCGTAACTGACCTGTTAAGAAAAATTTCCATTTTTAGGACGAACATCGACAGAATAATTCTTCAGCGACATTTTTACTGACCTTTTTATTATTATATTTTCGAGCATTCAAAAATATACTTCATAATAATTATATAAAAATTAGGAGCCGGCATCAACTAGTAATATTAAAAAAAAGAAATTCAACGTTAAACATAAAATACCGAGAAAACCAGTTTTATTATTTCTTAAGAAATTGTTTAGTAATAAAATTAATGGCCCATTTAAAAGCCATTGTTATTTTTAATAGGCGATATCTTATCAAATAACACGTTATAAACTAGAAAATCGAATGCGTCACGATATTTCTATGAACAGTGTTATTGTTCGTAAATTTTCACGCTTTGTTGTAAGGAAAGCCAGAAGGTCGTTAACATATTTTTTGTAACATTTATACAATTACACCAACAAAACACAACAGAACACAGTTTTCCTCATTCTTATTTGCTACTGTATCATTTCCTTGTTAATAATACTTTTACTACTTCTACTTGTAAGAAACAATGTAACAGTCTTGGAAAACAGTTTTAACCTATTTCTGAGTGAAGTATTAAACACGCTGCCACTATAACATTCTAACTTCTGCCAGCGGCTTTCCTCACGTTCATTTACTTTTTTACATCTTGGGTTACATTTGAATTTTAGTAAGAATCCCTATTTTTTTTTAAATATGATATAGTCTATAGTCTTCCTTGATAAATGTACTATCGCACACTGAAAGAGTTTTTCAAATCGGCGCAGCGGCTCCTGAGATTAGCGCGTTCAGTAAAAAACTAACTCTTCAGTATTTGTTATTTGTAAGACACGTTTTTAACTATAATAATATAACATTTTAAATTAACTTACACATTCTTAATTTGGTGAAAGAAACTCCAAGTAATCAAAAAATGTTGTTTTTTATAAAACTGGCGACGAGAACGTAATAATATTCCTTCAACTTGATCGTATCATGTTTGCAAATAGTACTGTTTAGTATAATGAAACGGATAACATATCTCATCAAATATGTAATGAAGTGTATGTTTGATTCATGAGTAGTTTCGATATCAGCACACATCTCAATGAGGGCGTGCCGACTTTTTGCACTGATCTCCTTAGCATTAATTTGCATAACTACATCGACTTAGTGACATGCAAAGTGATATTTGTTATGAATAAATAAGTATAATTGAAACTATTATTTCAAATTTACAGCAATAGGATTTCAAAGTTTCCGAATCATGTTCTTT
>JAOSYY010006538.1:0-28939 GCA_025727935.1 Hebomoia glaucippe
TCATAAGGTTCGGTCGAGCCGTTTCGGAGGAGTTCAAGTTCGAACACCGTGACACGAGAATTTTATATATTAGATTGTCTTTTAAAATCTTGACTGACAAGTTTGCCCCAATTTATTAAAAATTCAGTTATTGAATAATTCGGTGTCGATATTTTCAAGTATATGGCGGAAATAATTACATTTTACGGGGTGTCCATTAAAAGTTGTCACCGGGACGAAAATTAAAGCCGACAATTCTAAGTAAATATTTTAGTGATGGTACTAATGACTGACAAACGATTTTTTTCCCTCTACAGTTAAGATGAAGCATTTAATTACCAATAGATTTGATACTAAACATAATATTGTAAATTCTCGACTTAAGTGCGTTAAAGTTATGTGCGACTATCTGTTTATTTTCTTACGGGTTAGTGGTTGCAAATCCTGTTTAAATAAAAATAGAACGCACTAGTGGAAGTATATTTAGACCATTCGGTAATCGACTGGACATTTTAGAATACTAACTGTACTTGCAACTTTGGTTGTGTGGACTTTGGTTTTCAGGGACATTCCTTATTTATAATAAAATAGTTATAGCCTAACTAGTAAGGAGCACTTTATGACATTAGCTGTTTTCCAGTAAAAGTCTGTTAAAAATCGGTCCAGTGATTTTGGAAATCAGCCGAAACCTGTAGACAAACGGACTAAATTTTTTATAAACTTTAAAAAGTATTTAAAATCTCTAAGTATCTGTTATTCTGCTATATGGATATATGTTTATATGTATTGCAAAAAAGGGTGTTATTTTAAATGTATGATACTAGGCACTTGACATGACATTTTTTCAACTTGACAAAAATATTGTATTTTGTAGACTACACCTACCAGTGTAATAAAATCTCGTCCATGGAATTAAAAACACATTCACTAATTAATTTTTATATTTATTAATGTTACATACGACATACCTATTATTAAATATTTTGTTTCAGAAAACAATCACAATGTGTTTCTAAGTTTGACACTATAAATGAAACTTTGAAATTAGACAATAATGTTACTATAGACGTACAAAAATTACCCACACAGGTAATACTTTCTCATACTTTATTATTCTAAAACTATACTATATAATTATATATATTATTAAATTCATATTGAAAATAATAACACGAATGAGCTATAATTGTTAAGTTAAGGAAAAACGACTGAAGAATATGTTTTTGTTATGCATTCATTTCTTTTGTGAATTACTTAGTATTTATGAATTTCTGATTCTTATGTTATTGAATGTACTTTACAATCGTACGTAGGTATTAATTGCTAATATGACTTCAGACAAGACGAGAGTATTTTAATTGGACAACTGATCAACAAGGTACCATAATCGGTGCTTATTTCTGGTGTTACCCCTTCACATCTCTCGTCGGAGGAATGGCTGCCGAAAGATGGGGCCCTAGATATGTGATCTTGGTAACAACTTTGCTGAGTGGGGTACTCACGGCCTTGAGTCCAATAGCGGCAAGAATGAGCTATATTGCATTGGTTATAATTCGATTTCTCCTTGGATCTGCAGGGGTAAGAATTCTATACTTATTTATTATTTATAATTGTTATATTAGAAGTAGCCTTTTATCAAGTTCACTTGTAATTATGTAACAAATAATGTAATCAATTAAGTCACTACTAACTCAAAAGTATTTTTTTTTAGAATTAAACAATTTTTCTATTTCTATTGTATTTTTTGAAATAAACAATACATTAGATATTGGTTATGATACATTTCTTGATATCTATGTCTTGTATCCTTAAGTAAAGTAATATGTTAATCAAAACATGAGTCTATTAAATATTTATTTTTTCAAACTAAAACTCGTGAAATGGGTACAGCAAAGTTCATATGGAACACTAATGAACTAAAATAAACATTTTGATGTTTTTATATTATTGACGCTTGATTCAATTGACATTGTTTAACAAAATGAATATTATCGCGAGTAAAGTCGTGGATAAAAGCCAATATGTTAAATATACGAAAATATATTGAAATGCTGATCAGTTTAAGGAACTAAAGTGTGCCTTTAGGTTTTTTTTAATTACTTTTTCTTACACGTTTCAACATACCGATGCGAATATGCGGAAGTATTGCTATATTGGCTGGTAACAAACATCCTAGTCAATAACACCATATAAAAAATATATAACGTAGTTAGATGATTTTTTATATGTTTAAAATCGTTTAAGGCATGTAAAGTAAATAACATCCACTTTAATACTTTTGTTACGCAAGCGAGATGTTAAACTTATAAATATATTTTTATTAGTTTACGATGGCATATTAAATTTAATAAATTAATGTTCATTGATACTTTTAAATTATTTAGGGATTTACGTACCCAGCTTTGCATGCGCTGGTAGCTCGCTGGGCGCCTCCAGCAGAAAAAGGAAAGTTTGTGAGTGCTATGATGGGAGGAACCCTCGGTATAGTCGCGACATGGTCACTCACAGGCCCTCTTATGGAAAAGTTTGGATGGGCATCTGCCTTCTACGTGCCGGCTGCTTTAACCTTTGTATGGTGTGGTTTCTGGTGGTATCTTGTTGCCGATAGCCCTAACGAGCACCCCAGAATATCAACTGCTGAAAAAAAATACATCATGGACGCACTTGGCGACAAAGTTAAAAAATCCAACGTAAGTAAATATAGTTAGACAATTACATATATGTAAAACAAATATGGTTTTCGTATGTACACAAGTATTGCGTCATTGATATAAATTATCTGAAACTTGGGAAGAACCCTGTTACAACCATTTTCAATAAAACTTTATTTAACATATAAGCTTGTTTCTTCCGTAAGAGTTTGTCGTTTAATGTATTTCAGGGATTACCGCCTTTCAAGAACATCTGCACATCATTTCCATTCTTAGCCATGGTCATTCTACATTATGGAAATCTGTGGGGATTGTATTTTATTATGACCGTTGGACCGAAATTCGTCTCCAGCGTATTGAATTTTGAACTTCAAGCGGCTGGTGTAATATCCGCTCTTCCATATCTTGCAAGATTATTACTGGCTACCATTTTTGGGTCTTTGGGTGACTGTATACTGTTGAGAAAAATGATGACCACTACGACTATAAGGAAGTTTTTCTGCCTTTTTTCTCACATCATTCCAGGGATTTTACTTGTACTGATGGTATACACTGGGTGTTCTACGGCCTTATCTGTTACGATAATCACGATGTCGATGGGCTTCAATGGCGCAGCTACATTGACAAATCTTCAAAATCATCAAGATCTGGCACCGAACTATGCCGGAACTTTATACGGTATTGCTAATGCTATCGGGAGTACAGCTGGTTTCTTTACTCCTATGATTACGGCTTATTTTACGAGAAATGGGGTAAGAATACTTTTGTTATTAAATTATATTTATAGAAAGAGATTAATAGAAAAGCAATCACATTAATTGGATCTTTTATTTGATAACTTAGAATTTACATATACCTACTTTTTTATCATATTATATGTATGCACATTAACTGTTCGTTTTTTAATATATATTTAACGGTTATGAATAATAATTGGCTTTTACGTACTTGTTTTTTTTTAAATATTATTTCTAGAAAACGTATTTTCTACAAAATTTTAATGACAAGTACGTGATAGTTACACATCTATGTAATAAGCTGTTCTCAACAACGAATTATAACTTAATCGTTATTTAATATCAATTTATATAAAGTTAGATTTAATATGCAATAATTGATCTAAATTTCATCAATTTCAGAACACCTTTGAACAGTGGCGTCCCGTATTTTTCATTGGTGCATCCGTTTACATAGTTTCGGCAATCTTCTTTATTCTATTTGGCACCGGTAATATACAACCGTGGAATTTTGTTCCTGATGACAAAGTAGACAATGAAAATATAAAGACTGATAATCTAAAAGACATGGGTGACGATGCAAAAAATGGCAATTTAAAAGATTCCAAAGAAACCTCATTAAGCGTCACTCGCGCATAGATATCGTTTGACGATCTCTATTAATTTTATTATTACTTTTATGATAATTATGATCCAACAAAAAATTAGGCGAAATACATTAAGAATTAATGTATTTAAAGTTCCTGTGATTATAATTGCCAAATAAATTAAGCTTTGAGAACTGGATATTTTGTATCGTACATTGAACCAGTATTATCGTAATAATTAACACTTGTTGAAATTATTTATTTTAGATTTCATTATACCCATCTTCATTTAATGTTATGACTTGTCACTTTGTGGTTATTTGCCGTTTGTTTGTTTATTGAAGTACTAACTCATTAAGCCTATTAAAACCGTTATTTATACAGCCGTTAAGGATTATGTAACGAATTGTTATTATAAAGAGATTTATCTAAAATTATATATCATATCGACAAAAAAGAATAGTTGCCCCACAGCGTTGAGCATGCAATGCTGTCCCGTTATTAGTCTGTCGACTCATTTCAAGCGTTCAGAAATTAGTATCCAAAAATTTATAGAAACGCGCTTTTCCCCTCATAGTTCGTTGGCTGAAAATAGTTCAGTATACAAACAGGACGCTCATATAAAATATTCGCGTCTTAAACCTCTAAGGGATAGTAGCTACAACCCTTAGATTCAAAGTTGTACATACCGTTGTACCAAGGAGGCCATCGAACTGTATATCTGACCTTTTTATGATTTGTTATTTGGATAAATAACAAGTCACAGACAAGCGATCAACACCGCTTAGTGTTTAATATGAATAACATGTTAGATGACTTTTAAAGAAAGTTTTTATAATAAGTAGAACTCAATACATTTACATAACATGAAAAGGCGCTAGTATGGCAACCTCATTTGAATAACATAATAATAAGTAGTCTTTGGAAGCTACTGAAAAAAATTCCACTGGAAGGAGTTCCTTTCGAATATTCTGAATATTACAATGATAGCATTGTGTGAGTGGTTTTACTATAGGATATTTACCCGATGATTTATACCGAATATTCTTGTTAACAGATAGTCACCCACGTCGTAATTTGAGATTATTAACGAAGTGAGTAGACTTGTTGTTTCCGCCATAGTCCTTAACAATTTGCCATTTGTTACTTATTGTCATGGAATAGATTAATTACACTTAAGAATTTTGTTTTGTGTTTTTACTAGTAATAATGTTTTGTTTCATTAATATTATTGGACAATATTAAGATTTCTTAGCTACTTTTTGGCTTTAGTACTTAACACAAGATTCTGTGACATTTTCATTTTTAAATAAATTCTCATTTAGTGTTGTATATCTAACGTATGAAATTTATAATAAAATTGCTCAATAAACAAAAAGACGGTAACATTCCTAGAATTATTCACATTAATGTATTAAGAGTTTGTGACAATATGTTATTATTAGAAATAAAATTACGTGACATTATTAAAATATTATCCATACATTTAGATTTTTATTCGCATCGACCTCAGATTTTATGACAATGAAGTTTGTGATAAGCCCGTAATATGTAGCTATTCATTTAATCAGCTAGGCTATGAATTCACTTTTTTTTAAATTCCAAACTCATATAAAAATTATCTTTTATATTAATTTCACTTTGTTAGATTATTTGAAAGAATTATGATAATATGCATTCGAGCAGTTGTATGATATTCTTATTTTGCTCAACTTTTTCATAATTAATTCTTGAATGTTGTGTTTTATAATTTATTATTTATAGGTTGGAATTATGATATTTTTCGGATATTTTCTTATCTATATAGTACGGTATAATCTTAGTGTCCATATTGTTGATATGGTGGAAATATCGAAAAGAATTATATTTTTGTATCATAATGAAACGGACATTTTAAGGACGAGGACTAAGCTTGTTAGATCCCAGGTTAGTTACTATATATATTTATATACATAGTATATATTGCTGTACTTATAATTATAACTTACCTCCCACAATTTAAAATTATTAAAAGTCTTCTACTAATTTGTCTTGTAATATTGTTTTAAGATGTCTGTGACATATTCTAAACATACTTGAATTTTCAGTATGGAATGGAATTGCTCAATTGGAGTGAAAATAAAATTGCTCTTCTTTTAGCCGCTTATCATATTGGATATTGTATATGTTTTCCCATATTTCATAATATGGGTGACCGGTATGGTATTATTCTATCATAAACTGCTGCAATGATAATACAGTTGTTAATATATAAATAATTTGGTAGATTTGGACCGACATGGGTTGTGGGTATTGCTGGGATAATATCGGGATTTCTAAATTGTCTTGTACCGTCGGCTGCATGGTATAGTTTCTGGTTATTCTTCATTTTGCGGATTTTAAACGGTTTCTGTGCGGTAAGTTGAGTTGAGTTTAATGCTTCAGCAAAGCATTGCCTATTTTTTGACTCCACAAATATATCCCTGAAATTACTTTAGAATTCGTTCCTAATATTTTTTTTTTATTCACATGGAGGGATTACAAGCTTAGTGTTATACAAATTAATTATTTTTAATAAAAATGTAACATAGAGTTACCATTATATCTATATATTTTATTAGTCATTTTGAAATTATTCATAATAATACCAAAGAATTTCTTTGACGTATTGGTACACTTAGTTGTAAGGAAGCAGTGGTAGAAAGTAGTGTTGAGTTGTGTTAATTTATAGGGTGCAATGTTGCCAAGTATGGTTCAGGTCTTGAGGCACTGGGTGCCTCCGGTTGAACGACATTACTTCATGTGGGCTTATTGTGGTCAGTACAGGTTTTCTTTATGTGTAAATACATTTCTCACACATATTCCAAATTTTTAAGTGCGATATTTTAATAGGTATAACGACAGGGACATGTTCCACATTTCTTATTTGCGCTGCTGTTCAATTTTACTACAAATGGTCTGTAGGATTTTATGTGTGTGGAGCGTTGCAAGTTTTGTGGGCATCCGTTTGGCTTTTAGTCGTAAATGACTCGCCGGATAAACATTCTTTTATATCAAAGAGTGAACAATTATACCTCAGAAATACAATCGGTTCAGTTTTTACGATACATGTATGTACATCTTAACCAACCTCATTTCTTAAATCCCTTATAATCACTATTTGTATTACAATACTGGCTATTATTACCTCTATTATCCGCGTTCACATTAAAACAAGGTAAATTTATAATCCAAAATATATCCTCTTCTAATGCATTAATTAATTCACTCCTATACTAGTAGATATTGATTAGTGTGAATGAATTTCATAATTATTCGTTTTAGTTAACAAATTCTCAAGCGCCCTGGCGATTAATTATAAAGTCTATACCATTTTGGGCAGTTTGTATTCTAAACTTTGGATATGCGTGGATGATTATTTCCCTGTGCCTGCATGGACCACTTTATTACCACCTTATTTTGGGATATAGTATTTATGAAGTAAGGATAAAATATTTTCTCATCTTTGAGATCAGTTTACTTCTCACTTATATTGATAATGTATTTTTAGGCATCTGCCTTGACTGCGTTACCGTTTCTTTTAAGATTGATTTTGGGAACAGTAACAATTCAAACATTCTATTGGTACAAGCACAGCTCCCATTTTAAGAAAATTAAGCACATTAGAAAATATTTTATTATCGTTTGTAAGTATTAATGAAACCTGACGGTAATTTGTTACATACTTGTTTTTTTACAAAGAAGGGTTCGTTTAATAGCTCATGTGATCCCGGGAATATTAGTAACTTTGGTATGGGTAGTGCCAGTTAATCCTGGTCCCGCAATCCTTACTATCGCAATAGCGATGACTGCTGCAGGAATGGATCTTATATTCGATATTTGTTACGTAAGTTTACGTTTATATTTTTTAATTTGTCCACCTGCAGCTTTGATAATGATAATTGTAAAAAACGTCTACATTTTTCCAACAATTTTGTAAGACCTTATGGTATTGGTATTGTTAGACATTTTTCGATTATAATTGATATCTATGATCTAAGCCAGTGATTCTCAACCTTTTTTTGATGCGGCACATGTTTAACGATTACAAAATTTGGCGGCACACAAAGAAAAAGATTATTTACTTACTACAACACACTGTATAAATAGTTTATGCCAAAAATTTGGTGGCACAAAAAAGTGCCGCGGCACAGTGGTTAAGAATCACTGATCTACGCTATAATAAAAAAGAACGTAACTATCAGTCAGTCATACAGACGAGTATAAATTCTCTAGAGTGAGTAGTGGCCGCAGTCCAAGTCTGACGGGTAGGTTTCACAAGTACAGTAATAAGAGATAAAGTATATTTTATTTTATTAAATGTATTAGCTTCTGCCAGCAGCTTCGCTCGCATTTATTTCGATTTTTACACGGTGGATTACATTATTGGACTTTTAGTAAGGATCCCTAATTTTTATGAAAATATAATATAGTTCCTCGATAAATGTTCTATCCAACACTGATTTTTTTTTTCAAATTTGACCAGCGGTTCCTGAGATTCCTGCGTTCAAACAAACAAACTCTTCAGCTTTATAATATTAGTATAGATACAAGCATATCGTGGTTATTGCACAGGAATGGTGTTCGTATTTAAAAAACATATAAAGTTGCTATATTTAATCAAATGAAATGAAGGCGATTAAATTTAAATTTTCAGAAGCTGTCACCAACTTACGTGAATTCTATAAATACAGTTATCAAAATTATTGGCAATTTTCCCGGTATTATTGTACCCTTTTGTGTTGGAGAAGTCACCCAGAAGCTAAAAGTAAAAATTTAATTGTATCGAATAATCTAAGAAAAAATGAAAAAGTATTCTATATAGACCTTCTTCTTGGTAGAGTTAAGTTTAATTCATAAAAGTAAGCTGTGGAATTAAAAAGCGCGCTAGATGGTTTTCAAATTCAGCTGTACGATTAAGAAGCACTTCATGTCAAAATAATTTTTGTTACACAAATTTTGAAGAAAAAAGTTCTTATATAGCAATAGTTTTATTCAGTTTAAAAAATTGAAATGATTTTAGAATACAACTTATGTTTGGAAACATGTGTGGTCGTTTCATGGTTCAATGCTGTTGATATGTGGGCTTGTATTCTTAATTTGGGGTGATACTCATGTTCAACCATGGAATAACATAAGACGCAGGTATATGTATAAATCCGTCCTATTGAACATTTTTAATAAAATGTTGTTCTTATCAATTCTTTTAATATTTATATAAATTGTTAAATTTGAAAACGTAAGAAACTTTCATTTTTAGACCGCATCGCAAAAAACGTTTCTTGTTACCGACACGTATGTCAAATATTATGGAAGTTGACGAAGATGTGACTTCGTAAGCATTTTATCTTTTAAATTAATCTATTTTTAAAAAACATGTAAATGTTTAATAGTAACGTTTAAAATGGCAGACTATATAAGTTTATGTATATCTAAATAAATTTCACATTTGAAATATGATATTTCTACAGGCTTCGCATGCCTTTTACACCCAAATCTTCTAAACTACAAGTATCTTCGAAATGACAACCATACTTCCCAACTGAGTATAAATGCATAGAAAACACAATTAATTCATAAAAATTAAATGCACCTATTTTGTCAATAAATATGTAGGTACGTATATAAATTATATTTTCGTTGTATTTTGATCCTTGTTTGTATGCGATAGCTCATGACATGCTAACAATTTTTTGTACGTTACATTATTATTTATAATAAATAAATCGTTAACGGTAAGTTGTTGTAATAACGCACCATTTTCACCCAATATTTAAAAATACTAAAGTAATAGTTTTAAATTCTTTTAAAAACTTTTTTTATAATTATAACTTGTTTTGCAGATAAAAAGTAAAGACCAATCAAAGAAAACCAAGAATTTCTAATTGTATTGGATGCGTTGTGAAAATCGAACAAAACTGTAGTAACAGTGATAAAGATATTACCTAAATTATTTGTATTTTATTGTTTATAGCAAAAGAAATAACAATACGATACATTTAAAAGTAATTATATTTAATCTGTGGTTGTTTTTGTTTAATCTGTATATTATTACTAATTTTATTTTGGAAGTCTCTGTATTGTTACAAAAGAAGTTTAAATCATATAATAATAGTAAATTAACACATTTTCTATAGTTTGCAAAATATAAAGAATAAAATATTATTATAACATGGCAAATAGTATAATTGAATATTTCGCGGAACAAGAAAGATATAAATGTGGATATTGCAAACAACCGGACTCAAATTATGGGCATGGTGAGATTAGAGGCTTATCATCATAATATTTAATGCTTGTTTCCTAATTGAGTTTACTTACTTATATTTATTTTATTATAGGTCTATGGGCCCATACCATGACTGTTTCGGATTATCAAGACCTCATAGACAGAGGTTGGAGGCGTTCAGGAAAATATTGTTACAAACCAACCTTAGATATAATTTGTTGTCCCATGTACACAATAAGGTTTGTTTATTACATCATGCTTATAAGAATTATATGCAGAGGTTCTTAAATTTATTATGTATCTAATACAACTGTAATAGATGCAGGGCTCTGGAATTTAAAGCAACCAAATCACAAAAGAAAGTATTGAAACGGTTCAATAAAATGTTGCTGGGTGAAAATGAGTTTGCAATCAGCAGTGGCAGAAAAATATCACACTCAAGTGATGAAATGAATTTAGATGACTCTGGTTGCCGTGAACAGTATGTTAAAAGTAAACAGGAACCACAAAAGATTGATATTGCAGCTGGTTTGAAATTTATTGATAGTCCAGATGAACCTCATGAAGGTATATTATGTTTCTCCAACCTCAATAGTTTTGTACAATCAAATAATCTCATAGGCATAAGTTATTTATCTCAACTTACTGAAATTTATTGTAAATATTTAATTTTTACAGGAATTTCAATACCACCGTGCCCCTCCTTTACTATTCATTCACCAACAACAAATGCAGAAGAAAAAAGTATAAAAATAGGTCAATATGATTTGTGTTTTTATTACATTTAATATAGTTTTAAAGGTAGTCAAAAAATTTCCTAATCTCAATGACTATTAATCCTTAGTAGTTATTGTCTAAATACTCAGACACATTAAATACATAATAGTATTTATGGTAAAGCTATTTTTGTTTTATAGATAAGGGTGCTGATCCATCAAAACCACCTTGCAAAAAAGCTAAACAAATGAGAATTGAACGTAAATTAGAAAAACTCAAAGCCCAAGGCAAGGATATTACCACTATACCCAATAAAAAGAATTATGAAAAACAAATTGAGGACTTCATTAAAGATTTACCTGAAGGCCTTAAACATAAATTAGAGGTATGTTTTTATAAAAAAAAAATGATTTACTTCTTTATTACAATCTTTTTAAAATTACATATAAATAGTATATATTAAATAATATATTAATATATAAATATTTATAATTTGTAAACTTTGTTACTTATAGATAAAACTGGTAAGAACCACACCTCCAAGTGCAGAATGGTTAGCTTCAGCTGCTGAAACGCATGCAGTATATGTGAAGTATCAAATGACAGTCCATGGAGATAGTCCAGAAAAATGTACTGAACCAAAGTTTAATGACTTTCTTGTGCAAAGTCCACTATTGGTAAAATTAAAGATTCTGATTATTGTTTTTTTGAAAATTTAATGTAAATTAAAAAATAAAATAATTCTCAGGAAGAATATTCCGAAGTGGGACCACCATGTGGATATGGCTCTTTTCACCAGCAATATAGAATTGATGGCAAAATAATAGCTGTTGGAGTAATTGATATTTTGCCCAAATGTGTCTCTTCTGTTTATTTCTTTTATGATCCACAATACATGAATCTTACTTTGGGTACATATGGAGCTATTAGGTAATGGCAATGTTAAGTTCATTAAATTTTGTAATCAATAGCATATATGTACTGGAGCTGGGCACCATGGTTTCCACCATGCTATATTTAGTATCATAAACTTATACAAAGTTTGCTAAGAAGTAGATCATAATAGTTTTCACAGCCTCTAACCATAGAGATAATTGTATTAGTCAAAATGCATCCGAAACAGTTCAGCAATTTTAGTGGGGCAGTGTAGCAAATAGTTTATAAGTTATTTGATACCAATAATTATATGTATATTGTTCTCTTCTAATGTGATATTGATGTATCTCAGTATAGAAGTCACCATTTACCCTATATTTTCTAAATGGATTATTTTCAAGGGAAGTTTCGAACAGAATTTTAAACTTGTTGGCCTCTTCGTTTTTTTGATGTGTGTCTGTGATATCATTGTTTCTTAAAAAATTGTAGATTTATATATTTATGTCCAAGGTTAACATGATTAAAAGTAGTCAGCTGTAACTCGCAGACTTATTGTAATGTTTGATGATATTTTGTTAGTTTATTTAATTTTTTATAATATGTAATTTATGAAATTGTTTCAGGGAGATTGAATTTACTAGATACTTGCACTCTATATGTCCAAAGCTTAAGTATTACTACATGGGATTTTACATCCATTCATGTCGGAAGATGCGGTACAAAGGCAGTTATTATCCCTCAGACTTACTTTGTCCGGAGACTTTCAAGTGGTTTCCGTTGAAAGATTGTTTACCAAAATTAGAAATATCCCCATATTCAAGATTAAATCCTGACTTAGACAGTATTGACGAAAATTATCCTACTGATAGTGATATAAATTGTATCCCTGTATTATCTGATGGCCAAGTTGTGCCATATAAAACGTATAGGAGAAAAGTTGGTAAAAGAAGTGACGATGTAGAGGAAGTTTTGCAATATGCAGGGCTAGTTGGAGCAAAAACTGCTAAAAGTTTATTATTGGTTCGATAAATTATTTATGGCTGTCGAGTCTTATACATTTTGAAAATTCCTTACTCATTAATACAAGATTGTGTGTAGCATTTGAAATGTCTATGAGCTTTATGAAAAATCTGTTTTAAAGAAATCGCGTCACTTTATCTATCTTTATATTTTATGTAAAAACTAGTCTCATTTAATTTCCCACCTCATTGTATCACACTATGAATATAAAAGTACTTCTAAGTTTTATCACTGGCTGTGTTGGTTGCCATTAAATACTACTTAATACTTAGTACAAAAATGTGATAAAAATATTTGTTTGCAATTCATGAAGTCTAGTAGAAAAGTTCCATAGATAATTATTATAGACAATTAAAAATGTCTAACATATCTTTGTGCTCTACATCATTGCAATTTTTAGAATAAAATACATTTGTATATTGTGTGTCAATTGTTTGTGTTATTAACGAGGTATGTTTTAACTTTCATGTGTAATTGTAAAAATAACCCAAAATATATGTTAATTTTTGTATTTACAAATAATTTCTAAAACAGTGAAATCACAGTTACTATTAGATTGTCATTTGCTTGAGTAAAGAGTTATTATAATATACATTTTAATGAAATACTTTATTTATATAATAAGTATTTCATGACAGATTAAGTAAATAAATACAAAATATTTAAATTGTTGTTGACACATTTAGTATAAAAATTTACATAGTTAATTGTACATTATTAAAGAGTCCTTTTTGAATTCTGCCCCTTATGTTACAATAGTAAATACAAAGAATATTGTAGATATAGTCATTTAATGCAATTTACTGATTAAAAATCAGTGTTATATGCTTTATTCTTCTTTTAATTTTCCTTATCTTACCATCCATTACTATGTTTTTTATAATTTCTATGTATAAGGTTTATCGTTTATCACGTCTGCCTGGCTATGATATTGTAGCATAAAAGATGATTAGAATTATATTATTTGGACCAGGACTAAAAATTGTGAACTTAATTCAAAGTATTGCAAAAGAACAGGAAAAATTACTTCTAATGCTAAATACAAATTCACAATATCTATATTGTGGTATGATGTTGCGGCAAAACATGATATTATTTTGTGGCTTCGCTGAACCACGCAATTTATTTTATTCAAAAGTAAAAGATCACTTGGATATTTATTATGTACTGGCTTCTGCCAGCGGATTCAGTTGCGTTCATTTCGATTTTTACATTTAGGACTATATTATTGGACTTTAACTAAGGATCCCTATTTTCTTTTAATATAATATAGCCTATAGCCTTCTTCGATAAATGTACTCTTCAACATTGAATGAATTTTTGAAATCTGACTAGTGGTTCCTGAGATTAGAACGTTCAAACAAACAACCTCTTCAGCTTTATAATATTAGTATAGATGTGTTCAATAAATGTGTAGATCCACATAAGGTTATATAGACTGTTATGTTCTTAAAAGGTCACGTTTGCTTTGGAATGTAAGAAGTTATGTACTTTTAATCGATAAAGCAAACAAGATGTATTTCGTTGATTAATTTGAACTTGTCTATTAATACTAAGTATTTGTGAAAACGTCCTTTTATATTCTCTTAAACTATATGACTGTTAGCTAAATTGTAAAAATGTTGCGTCCAAAATTTAACTTCACTAAAGGGTTCATTAATAAAGCCTTACCTAATACTTAGAGCTTTTATATAGGTATCATAGTGTAGTCAGAACTATGCTAAACGGTAACAATGTCGTCAGTGTAATTCTATTTAGCTATTACAGAACACAATGCCCTGATCATTAGTACCCACGCATTGGTATAATTTACTATAATTGTAATCTATGAGTTAAAGATAATTTAAGTGTTACATAATAGTTCCCGTCCACACATTACTATAAATAAAACATTACTTTGAACATCATAAATCAACAATAAACGGTTATAGAGAACAATCGATCATGCGCATAAAAAATCATTTAATCCACAATTTCAATATGTGTCGTGAGCAATTACGTAGGTTCTTGCTGTAGGTAGGTAACTTGGTAGACAATTCTGAAAATTCTTGGTAAACTATTGGACGCACCTGATAAAACTTCAAACAGACGTGCCAGATAAAAAATAATAGGTTTTAATTTATTGTAATAGATCATTGACAGGTTGTAGCAAGTGGTAAATGTTTATGGTTGAGCGGTGGCGAGGCTTTGCGGGTCAGTGCAGGAGGCAGTCGCTACAAGGCAGGCGCGCTCGCAACTCGCCGCATTGCGTGTACGCGATACGGTAACCATTTGTGCGTGCGATTTTTTGTGTTTATAGAAGTAGTCACATTTACCAAAATGAAGTTACATTTCAAATTTTTTGGTGAGTATTTTAATATTTTTTTTATGATAATATAGACTAATACAGGCAGTATTTCAGGAGGAATCATTTCATTCGACGTAATTGCATTTAGCTATTGTTACTTAATTACACAATTTTATTACGAAATTATATGTTTTATAATTGTATACGATTATCAAGTTAATCTCCTGAAATATACTGTGTTCATTCTGTTGCTTAAAGATAAATAAACTAATTAGCAAATAATTATTAGTGTAATAGACGGTAGAAAATTAAAAAAATTGTATTTATATACACAGTAAGCATTTGTGAAAATTTGACTTGTTTTAAAAATAAAACATTTCCACAAGTAAGGTGTGTAAAACCTAACAACGCTTAACAAAATCATTTTGCAATATCAATCAATAATTAATCCATTGACACTTCAACAATCAATCCTTCAACGCTAGATGTGGGCTACCGTTTTACCCACGTCAATTTTATATACACGTGATAATGATAGGGATAATAAAAGTAACTTGAAGGAACGAGCTTACCTTTATATACAGGCTGTCTGGGGACCGCTCCCGAAAATGAAGACAGGTGATAGTACTAATGACACCTTTGATGAAGGAATGGAAAAAAATCGAGACTGACTAAAAATCATATTTTTAAAACGTTTTATTAGCGTTATTTACGCTTCATCTTGTAAGTACAGCTAGATAAAAGATAGTTTCATAAAAATACATTACTTTACTAAAAAAAACCAGCAATGAAGTATGATAACAAAAACAGCTGGACTAAGAGAATGGAGCGAAATAACGCTAATAAAGCGTTTTAAAAATATTATTGTTTTTAGCCAGGATCGATTTTTTTTCGTCCCTTTATTAAAGGTGTCATTAGTACTATCATCTGTCTTCGTTTTCGGGATCAGTCCCCAAACACTGTATATCACGCAGTAAAAATCCCGTTACTACCAGTGAAACTGTATTGCAGATTAGCCGGAATAAATAAGCAAACGGACAGGAACGATTTCATAAATTGTGTTTCCCTTAACATAATTATAATACCATAAATATTTTCAGTTACATTTGGAAGAAAACTATTATTTTCATATTACAAACGGACACATTATTTTTATTTATATGTATAGATACTATAATTTTCAGCTTAGATGCTACGACGATAGAGAGATATATTATATATATCCTGTATTAGGGAAAGTAGTAAACGATAGGAAAGTCAGGTCATTTTATAAAATAAAAATTCATTTAATTAGGAAGTAGTAACAACTAACAAATTAGTATTAAAAGACCTATAGTCTGCCTTGCAGTCGTTTTATTTTTAGCCAAAAAAGCACATGTCAACTTACGATATTGGTATGCAATTGTATTTGCATGACAAGATGATCGTTAAAAGGTTTATCGTGTTTTCATAATAATCCGAGTACTTCATCTTAAATCTTTATCGAATAGGTATTTATTGTTTTTGATAAGTAACTTGTATTTCTTATTTTAGCATGCAGTATCTGATCTATAATTTCAAGTCATTCTCGTCATCATTAGAGAAAAAGATATTTATTTTTATACATGAAAATTTAATAAAAATACAGCGCAGGACTACATTATCAATGACCTTATTAATTAATTATATTAAATTAATGATTAGTCTAAACTTAGAGTATGCAATGGAATCTATTGGTTTCTGGATAGATCTGAAAAAGGCTTCCATAAATCCATATTGTATTAATATTATATACAAATTGATGTTTTATATAGTTTAAGAAGTAGCGGGAACTATTCAATGAATTTTATGAAATTATAATCTTATAAACATATACTACTTTCTGAAAACGTTGTTTTGAAGGCACCAATGTTGTTATTATAGTAATATGGCAAAGCTATAGATATATTGATTTTTAAATATAATGTCCTGAACGATGATAGAATCATCATTTCCTCTTATTTCATATTCATATTATAATAAAACATGTAATTATTGATATAAATTGCTTATTTTTTTAAAAAGGTCTAAGTACCGAAGTTTAGAATATACGAATAGCAATGAAAATATTAATGAATATTTTGCTCATGTTATTGTCAGCAACTCAGTACCGTGTAAAATTATGTTCTGATAAAACTTTTGTATTACAAAAATATCCATATAAGTTAAGTTTTCCTTTTCGAGTAGCCTAGGTAATATATAGATACGATGTTTAATTGTATGCAGTACTAGGTATGAAACGAAATTTAGGTATAAAGTATTTTTCCAGCTGTTTTGTACATTCTGAGTTTGTGTACTTTATAAATAAATTGGGTCATTTTATGTACTTGCTTAGCAACAATAAATTTATATCATTATTATTATCAGATATATATTTTTTCATATGGCATCAATATTTAAAATTTATTGTAAGCGAAGATTGTACAATATTTATTACGCAGGAGTATCCAATTCCCAATTTTGTAAAACATAGTGGGCTTGTAAAGTAATTTACGGCTTCGAAATCTGACATAATGCAATAAATTACTCCTCACAGTTTTGAGCAAAACATATACAAGAACAAAATAATGCTCGTTAATGAAGCGGAATGTTTTAATTCTAGAAAATTCATACCTACTTTCATATTTTTTATCAGTAATAACAATACTTAATCTCGAACAGGTGTCGATCAAGCTAGAATTCTCAATCAACGCCATTTCCTCCAACAAGTACTTTCCTTAATACCTACCTCAATACTATTAATTCAATATTATAAATGTTGTTGTTGAATAACTTTATTTAGTTAAGAATTGTTTCTGTTTATACATTAATATCCTGACATGTAAATTTGCGGACTTACAAGTAGCAAAGACAGCATCAAAGGTCATGATAACTTGTAAATTAAATTTTTATAATAAGTATGCAAATTTGTTAGGTCAATATAAATGAAAAAGGTTACTACAGTGTTTTAAAGTTAACCAACAAATCTTCAGTTTTAAATTTAAATTAATATTTACACTGTAAATATTTGGGTAAACATTATATCTAAGTTGTCTTATAATATTAATGTTGATGCAGTTTATAAGATTCAATGTACTATTCGTTGTTTAATCTGTACATTTAAAAAACATATAATTGCCCGCGAATATTTTTCAAATGTCAAGTAATATTTTTTTGCATGAGTAAGTATGTAGGGCTCACCGTTAGCCTCTTAATTAGTTCCTTGAAAGTGGTATGTGTTCGATATCTGTCATGCAGTAATGATGTTTGAACGGGAGGTGAGTCGCTTAGCCGGCGACAAGGCGACGCGACGCCGTGGTCTGACCGTTGCGAGCCACTGTCGCCACATTTAACAGCCAATTGCTAAGTATGTTTTAATTGCTTTTTACATTTCTACACTTTCACAACAGCACGTACGTAATCGTAGAATACTCCTAAGTCATGTAGATAGATAATTTATTATTTTAAATGGGTATTCTATAAAAAAATAGATTAAATCGTGACATAGAGTAAAAAGTATCTTTATTTCATCCATTTTTGCAAAAACCTAATAAAATATACACCAAATAGAGCCATTATCCTAAGCCACGTTTTTGACAATTTTTAATATTTCTTAATTAATTACAATGAAACGGAATATTTATTTAAATGAACGGAATATTTATTCCTTCTAAATAGAATTTGTTAAATATTAATTTGTTTACCATTATTGAAATTTAGTTAATTCTGTTCTTTTTTACGTAATTTACTAACCACAAAAACTATTCCAAGCAAAAGAAAGAGGCAAATTGTAAACGTGTACAAGTCTTGCATTTAGTCAGATGAAGGCTTTAGCAAGTCCGTTACGCAAATGTTTGTTTCTCTGCTGATTAATAATTTATTTAGGTGTCTGCGCCGTTCGTAATATTTTGACGTTTCATTTTGATAATTTTAAATACTCATCGTCATCGTTATTGAACTGAGAACAACAATTGACTGCAAAAACAATCGACATAAGCTTATTCTCTATAGAGAACTGTAATTATCTTGAGTTTAAAATCCCCGTACCCAATTACGTCACAGAAATATACTTAAAAAAGTGCAGACAATTATTGAGATTTAAAAAAAATTTCAAATACGAAATTGAAATAAGACACTCGTAACGATTTTAACAATCCGAGTCATATAATGTCTGAATTTAAAAAAATGTAGAAATCAACAGTGATATAAGGTTATCTCTATAAGGGATTTGAACAATCGCTGGCTCTAAAAGAAAATATTGTTATAATGTTTTTGCTTAACAGGATACAGAACGGGTTTAAGAAACTAAATATAAAACACCAGATAGAAATAGATTTTACACACCACAAGAAACATTGTAATTACTTAGTATAAGTAACACTGGTTTTTCTGAGTGCCTTGGGACACGTCTTTTATTGCATTTAACTTACGCGGTATTTATTGCTTTCTCTGTAGGTGGGTGTTGCAAACTCAATGTCTTTAAACTTAAGATTCGTCGCATTGCCTGTTTAAATGATGTCTAGTTGGAAGGAACAAAAGGAATTTTTGCATGCGAAATACTATTATATAATCTGAAGTAGGTTTTATTGTTTACGTCAAAACATTATGTAGAAACGCAATGTTATCTATATAAATAGTTTTATAACAAACACGATTTATAGCTAGTATATACATGTTGAGCTTATCAAAAGTAATGCAATTGAGTTTTGTCAAAATCAAGATAAAAGTCCAATCGGCTTCGACACGAGATCTACTAAGATCAATCACTCAATGTTTTTTTTATGCTTAAGTCATAAAACGTAGTGATAAGCGATATGCGAGGTACACGTGCTGATAAATTTTAAATTTAAATTTTTACGTATAAACTCAATGTGTCTGTAATATGAAAATTACAGCTTTACAAATGGGTGTCAAAGTATATATGGTACTTATAACAAAAATACAATTTATCATATTATCCGTCTATTTCATGTGAATAATCTTCTAAATGGCTGGGTCGACTGTGATGGGACATACATAGTCAGATAAAAGATATTATAAGAAGTAACTAAGATTTTTATTTCATTATCATTATGCAAGCATAAAAACAACGTGGGCTTTTTTTCTCTTCTACTGTCACATCAGCACTCACCTCACGCTTTTTACACCCATATCATTCTTCCTTCCATATTTTTTACTATAAATCAGTAATATATACCTTAGAACCTAGGTCTTAGCTGTTTTTCCCAGAGTAGGGCTCGGTTTTGACCATCCTATAAACTATCTATCGTTACTTATAAAAGCAATTATGTATGTGATCGTATATGATACATAGATTCCAAGTATGATACAATGAAAAACTTATGCTATCCAGTTTATATTGCATAAAAATTCAGTACTAAAGTACAAAGTAATTAGTAAAATATGTAAATAGTTTGCATTTTAAATGGATTGCATAATAGTACTTTCAGTGTATTGACATGATGGTGCTATCGTTAAAAATGCAGGCCAGGGCCGCGAAAAAAATCACGATCTTTAACAATCGTGGCATCATTTGAGTTGAAGTACAATGTTCAAACTACAATTGTACTCGTATATATTTTTTATTATACCATAAACGACGGCTGAAGATGGAAATTTAGTCATAAGAAACTGCTATGTATTTATACGTAAAAAATACTATCAACGACATTGTTTACGTAGTCCTTAACTTTAGATCTATTTCTGGAATAAAATATGTTTCATTATCCTTAAATGTTCGTTTCTGTTGAAATGAATACCGATATGCAAACAAACGCACTTTCACATTTATATTAGTATAAATATAAATTGTTTATAGTTTATTAGTGGAGCCGTAATAAAATGTATCTTGACTTCAACAATCATGGACATCGAATGTTTTAGATATTTAGATCACTTGGAGAAAGTATCTAATTTTCCATTTCAATGTGTCAAAATTAATTAATTTCGTTTATATTAATACATAGACATATTTTGATTGATCTAGGTCATATATCAGTCACGAAGCCTTTCGTTTTTGTCTCACCTCAATAAAAATCTAGGATTGTTAGTTAGTGTACATATTTATAACTTATTAGATTCTCGCTGTCAGCGTCCTGCTATTGACATTGCATTCGAAAGTAATCTTCCGCAAGCACACTTTCAGGTTTCTACGAGGCCGTGCACTTGACTCCAATGCGAGCCTCGACTGTTCTTAGAACAGATTTCCGTATTACGATGAGTTCTAAATGTTGGCATTGGCGCATTGGGCAATCTAATATTGAGAAGCTCTGTGAAAAACCCTCAATAAATAATATTAAAAACCTCTAACCCACTTCAATGACGTTGAGATATAATAATACCATTTGACCTGTCGTAAAACCAGACTTGCCAAGAACTCACTACCCTTGCTACATTAGTTTACTGCGTAGTCTTATAGCTATCCAAACAAAACAAATACAACTGCTTTAGGAAAAGCAATTGAACTCGACAATAGTGAATAGAAAAGCCATAAATTGTGAAACTGGATTTAGCCTGGAATGGGGCGTTAAGATATTTAATCTTTGTTACTAAAGTTTACAAAGCTGCTCTGGAATTGACCATTTAATAAAAAATATACTAGTACTATAATAAAAATATACGTTTACTTATAAATGATACTTGACCGTATATTAAACCCTTCTTTTATAATATAGTTTGATAATTATTTCAGCACAAAATATAAAAATGTATATCGTGTTTTTTATCCTTTAAAAGTGTAATTTTTTAAAACGTGGTATACTCGAGTTAAAATATTACGTTTATTGGTAGAATAGTGTGTATATTTAATGTGTTCATAGAAGTTATATTTTTTACAGATGCGATTCCTGCACGACTCAATGTTGCGATCATGCTATTTTTTGCTTGTTGGATAAACTACATGCTCAGAGTAAATATGAGCGTCAACATCATAGCTATGGTGCCAGAGGACAAATCTTCAAAATCGTTAGTACTTTGTAATATTACCTTTTAAAATACCTTAAGTAAGCATAACCAAGCAGTTATAAGTTATAATCGGTTTTGGTTATGTTTGGATTCTAATTTTTATAAAATAGCTAACGAACAAACGGTTATGCTGGTGGTAAGTGATTACCGCTGTCCATGGAAATTCTTGCTGTTCCCGGTATTTGAAATAAGAATAGGCATTTTTCTTAAAGGATACGATCTAGTATCGGTGCGGAAAACTTCAACGACAATGGCTTCCACAGGGTAATAAATACAAATTTCGGTGTGTTAGTAATAATCAGTTTCACAACGATACACAAATGTTGCAATCATCAATTTTATTAATATACAACGGATCGAAAGAATTTCGAAACAACAGGGTCATTCAATGCTTCGATAGTGGTCAGTTAGAAATTCTTCTAAACGACTGTATTCTTAATTCGTTATTAGAACAAGGCATAAATAAGGTTTAGTATAAGCAAATTTCCGAGAATAAAACAACCTGCTGAACAAGCTTATAATCTGCAGACCCTGAGATGAAACTCAAGTTAGTGACCAACGGAATTATTTCGTCATTTACAATTACTAGTCACGATTTATCACTTTACTTATGTTTAAAAACAAAACATCGTGATGAAACTCGCATGTAAGTAAATTTAATAGGATCTTAAATTTAATAATTTATATACGTGCGTATGCTATTTTGTTGTTGTAATGGTCCATAAGAGTTGGACCTCTAATAAATAGACTTACCTATATAGACCTTGCGTATAGGAAACAATTTAAGAGTCGTACGATGATTTAAAATTAATATAAACTTACTAATAATTCATGAAAAATAAAGGAATTTTATCGCAATTAGATATGTAATTATTAAATAAATATATTACACACGAAATTCACACATGACATTAGTAGGCGAAAAGAATTATTGAGATAATTAGACGGACGGAAGAATTTCGTGTTTATGTGTGTATTAAAAGAAACCCTAATTAAATTTCAGTTATTATTTGTATTTTCACGCAGTAATTATGATAGATTTGACTGACATTAAGGCTAAGACATTATATGTTGTAGTTAACAGAAAAATGAAAAAATGTCCTTAGTTTCAATCTCAACCACTGAGGTATTTTTATTCATTGTATTCATATACGGTATAATATGAAGGTAAAAAACAAAATGTTGAATTCTGCGAATAATTTGAAGGCCCGTGACTCTTGACGCTTCATGATCATCTTAGCCATAAATATTTATGAGATGTATTTGCATTTCATTTATCACACTGGATTTAGTTTCTCATTAATTCTTATTACCTTAATTAGAACAAACAGGTGTCCTATTAGTTGTTATAACTAGTTTCACAGCATTAGTTGCCACCCGGATTCACCCGCATAAACTATGCTTATATTGGTTGGAATTATTTTGTGCAATAATTTTAAAAATAAAACTAGCATATGTATCTTATAAGTTATTTAATATTCAGTGAAAAAATTGTTATATGTAGGCACCTTCGTATGCATTAAGAAAGATTAAAAAGTTGATATTATAAACAGAAATATCAATTTTATTTATTAGGACCTATAGACTAGAATCTGGTTCTGGCTTTGAACCTCTGCAATTTATCCTTTGAAACTTGTGACAACAGAATTCTTAGTGTCACGTCAGTATTTTACTATGATTTTTATACAAAAATGTCATATGAGTTAACCTTTCCCTCGATTTTCCAAGAAATTTATTTCGTTTAAACAATTACGAACACAGGAAATGTTTTCCAAATCAATTAAATTGCTCTAGTGATACTCTTAATTGATTTTTATTTATATAAATTATAATTGATTTTGATAAAAAATACTTAGTAATTTAATAAGGAAAAGATATTAAACCTGAAGTTGAAGGTTTAATTGATTATTATAACCTTACCTTAGGTAATAAACGACTAAGGTTCTTTATTGACATATTAATCACAGCTGCAAGTGCGTTTACTATCAATATTATATTTAGTTTTATTCCCATACTTGAAAAATTCTCCTGTTTATAAGTTAAAAGTTTACAGGGAATTCCGTTTAACATTATAATCGTACCTTCAAACGATTTTATTAGAATGATAATATCTTTGCACATACGATATAAATAACTGCAATTCTATATATGTATATCTAATCTAATATATAAAATTCTCGTGTCACATTGTTCCTTCTAGTACTCCTCTGAAACAGCTCGACCGATTATTTTGAAATTTTAGATTCATATCCAGTAGGTCTGAGACTCGGCTCCTACCTATTTTTCATCCCCCAAAATATTAAGGGTGGCCCACCACCAATTTTTTTTTCTATTTTTTAGACAACATGTTTTGTTTTTATAATACAATATATTAAAATACATACAATCCCAAATTTTCACCGCCAATATATTATTGGGGCAAAACATCGTTTGTTGGGTTAGCTAGTTATTTATATATTAATATTACTAAAGGTAATAATTAACTCATATTCTGAACTAGATTATTAACGCCGCTTGCGTATCAGATTACCTTAAAGGCAAGACGTGACTTAAGTTTGTTGAGTATATATTATTTTTGTTTGAGTAAAAATTGCTCCATGGCTCTTGGATGACTTCTTAGAATATGAACTTACGATGTCCAGAAAATGACGATCCTTAAAAATATGTCTAAAGGTTCACTAAATTAATGAATATTGAAATGAACTAAATGCGAATTATGTATTTTTATTAAATTGTTTTCTTATTATAAATTTGATTTGTGAACTCAATCTTTGTAGGTTTAGTGAAATAATTTTAAGCTTATATTGATAACGTAACCTATATTATATGATTTAAAAATCTATAGTCACATTGAAGCTAAATCTGTAACTTAGGAAATAAGTTATGAGTCACAATAATAATTATTCACGTTTAGTTCTTTGACATTGAGCCTTATCAAGTATATTTACAGTTGAACGATATGTTATGGAAAAATGCGTCTCAATATTAAAATTTAATCAAATGTACTATGTACACAGTGTACATGACAGAATGTGTCTTTTGAGTTCAACTGCGATGTTGACATTATAATTATAATATATGATCCTGAACTTGGAAATATTTATTTTGTCGATAAGAACATCAGCATTCTAACACGTATTTAACTCGGGCAAGCAATTAATTTAGTAGAATATGTAAGCTTCCACAGACCTTTTCATTTATAAGGCAAAAAGTAAATCAACTTTTTAACATCAATAGGTAACTAGACCTTTTATTTTACGTTAAGTATTTTTTGAGAACACGATAAAAAATGTAAACATTCCAAATTGATTCAAAAAATATAATTTGGTGTACCAAATTTAAATCTAAATCACTCTTAAATCTACTTGAATACTCACAAAAGCATTTATTCAAAATCGGTCCAGCTGTTTAGGGGGAGTTTAATTACAAATACAGGCAGAGAAGATTGATATATATATATATATATATATATATTTAACGGTTGGGTTGTAAAAATAAATGTAATAGATAAAAACATCACTCGTGAACTAACATTTAAGGCGCTAATTTATGTGACGGAAAACTGAATTGAATTAATGTTCCAAATATAAATTGAGAACTTACATATCAATGTTCGGTATAATTCGTATGGATGCGTTTAGGTGATGTGTTGAGATTGATGTTAAATAATTAATTATCTGTCTTTAAGGCGCCGTAATTTATCATATTTTAATGGATACTGCTTTTTTCCTTATTAACATGTCATAAACTTTCTGCATTCTATAAATCACGTATTTGCATGTAATAGCCGAGGTTCTATTAAGAGCAATAATAATAAAACGTAACGAACAAACATTGAGCGCTACACAATTCTTTTGTTATTCACAGGGTGGAAAGCGAATGCAAGGCCATCGCAAACGCCGACGTTTCATTACATAATGACAGCATGCTAGACACAAAACGAGAGCTACGACAGGTAATTTATATTTTGTACTTATTTGTTCAATTGACGTACCTATGCAAATAATTGCGGCTTGCGGAATTCATTGTATTATGGTTATCACCATTTATCAAGCATTTTGTATGCCAAATAAACAAAGTAAATTCTAAGTAATATATAATATAACAGCTTAGAAATAAACAAAATAATTATTTGATAGGTTTATAGTGACATTCGTCAATAAAAGAGCCTCAGTTTAGATATATAAATTGTATTGAATTTAAGTGAATAAATACGAGTATATGTCAGTACTGAATTTTAGAACAATAAATATTAATTATGTGATTCAATGTTCAATGGTTTGCTATGACGATACGCAAAGTAATAAATTTTTACTTAGCAATTACAGGAATAAATACATATATTTTAAAATCCCCTAAATATGAACAACAATTATTAAATCTGGATCTTTTAAATGACTTGATGAACTTAGCGAAATTTTATTAAAAGTAAATGTTTCAGCCGGATGGCGTTACAGTATTTTCATGGACGACTCAAGAGCAGGCGTATGTCCTGTCTGGATACTTTTGGGGTTATGCAATTACAAGTCTCCTCAGTGGTACAGCAGCAGAACTTTGGGGTCCCAAAAAAGTGGTCTTCGTTACAATGCTCATCAGCGCCGTCCTGACAATTTTAAGTCCTCAAGCAGCACGATTACATTATATGGTCCTTGTAGCTGTTCGATTTTTAATCGGACTTGCAGCGGTTAGTACTTAGAGTCATTAAAACATTTTTTAATACCGGTAAGCTTTGTAAGTTTTTCAATAAGAATCATTCATTTGTTTAATATTGCAATAAAGGTTAGTGCTTCGTAAAAAGACTTTTTAACGCCACTTTAACGTGTTTTGTTTAGTGTTTAGTTTTTGCAGCAATTTACGTCTTAATTAGCTTTCTTATCAAAAGTGCGCAAAAAGTAGGAAACTACCAATTTACTTCCAAGAACAATTTTTGCGTCAAATAAAATTACAGATGAGGTTCAGAGAATAATAAACGAGTATTATAGGTATTTTTTAGAGGTAAATATTTATCGTTCTTATCTGAATATGGACTTAAATGACTTCCTCCGAAATACGTTTAACGTGCTTTACCTTTGAAAACAATTGTAAAGACGTAACCTTGACATGGGAACATGTTTGAACGGTTAACTTGCGTCTTGTCCCGTCACTATTCATATTTCATGATCATATATTAAATAATAATAGATATTAACTTAGTTTGCATTACATAAATATATATGAACAGATTAATAAGCAGAAAAACGTTCTATTTTAATGACGTTTACGCCTTATCAGCTAAGAATAGACGTAATGACATTATCACTAGCACTTTTGACGCTTTTTAGTAATACAATGCAAGAAATGGCTACGTAAACGAGATCATTTATAAAATTAACCTTGATTGCTTCAGAAAATACATTAATTTAACACATTTAATACTTGATGATATTTACAGGGTTTCCTGTTTCCGGCTTTGCACGCATTAGTGGCTCATTGGGCGCCCCCCACAGAGAAGGGCAAGTTCGTAAGCGCTCTTTTGGGCGGCGCGATAGGTACTGTGGTCACGTGGTCACTTACTGGGCCTCTCATTGAGACCTTTGGCTGGGATTACGCGTTCTATATACCAGGTAAAATGATTTATCTTATCTATAAATACGAATAAAACTGAAGTGTTTGTTGGATATAGATTTAATCTAAATGCATAATAAAGTATGCGAGTATACCGCACTTATAATGGGAACAAAGTTTATTCGTTTTTGACTATTGTATATCGGCCAGCCTGTTGTTCTGGTAATCTCAATTAATTCAGGTTAATCTCCGAAACAACTGAATGACATTTGACAGAATCTTCATTGGTAGATAGATAATGTTATAATAACTATTTTTATTTCATCCTCATCCTCACTATCGTCATGTATAAATAAATGTAACGCGGGTGAAAGCCCCCAACACTGCGAGTTTACAGTTATACTGTTTTTTTATGGTAAAAATATAAAACTAAACATCTGATATATTTTTTGTTGTCATCTGATATATCTTATTGTAATGTCTTTCGAATAAACATTCATAAAACTATTAGAATTCTAGATTTTCTCGCTGAACAAGGAAGCGACCTTGTCTTTGAATTAACAATAAATTATATTCTTATATAATATGCGAATATACATAGTATGGATACAGAAAATGTTTTTTATTGTATGATACACCATTCAATGAAGCATTTGAGATATTTATTACAAGTGTCATGAGACAAATTAATCCGCTTCGCATGATTGATATCAGCCTTGCTGTGACGGTATGGGCTGTAGAACAACGTAATGCACGAACATAAGAGTACCTGGTACAGGCCAGTTAGAGCACATTACAATGTATTTATCGCTACGAGTGCATATAAATAAATCGAATTGTCTGTTTGTCGTAGCGTGAAAGTACACGGCACTAACAAAAGATACAAAATTTATAAATTTTTGTCTATGTCGGTCTGCCTGTCTGCCTACCTACCTGTTTGTTTGTTTTGGCTAATCTTTGCAACAGCTGAACCAACTTTGACTGGCAAAAAGCGTTAAAAGGAGTAATTTATTTCGTAGTCATATAATATGCGACATCAACACAGGTCAACCCCTCATGCTTTGCTAGTTAAATAAAAGTAACAGCACAATAATGACGTTTCAATCCTGGATAATTAATCAGTTAGTAATCGGAATACATACTTTTAACTGCCACAGACACTTAACATGTAATGACAATATAACAGATCCAAATTTGAATGTTTTTATTTATTCTTCGCTTATATATTTGTAAATTGAGTTTCTGACCAGTTCTTTTTCTTATCTACTTAAATAGATTTATGTTGTCTAATACCTATGTTTTAATATAAAAATAAAAGGCCTGAAATATATATA
>JAOSYY010006558.1:5581-28930 GCA_025727935.1 Hebomoia glaucippe
ATGGATCCTAACAAAAAATAGACATATTTTTAACACTATTTATTAGCATCATTTACGCTTCATCTTGTAAGTTAAGTTCAGCTAAACGAAGCGATAGTTTAATGAAAAATATATTACTTTTCTAAAAAAGGAACCAGCATGATAACAAAAACAGCTGGACTGACATGACGGTAAAATGGATAAAAATATGATTTTTTATAGTCGGGATCGAATTTTAATCCGTCCCTTCATCAAAGATGTCATTAGCACTATCATCAGTCTTCGTATTCGGGAGCAGCCGCCAGACATTCTGTATAGACTGAGTAACTATTATGAATTCTAATTTAAAGACAAAAAGGTTCTCGAAATTGACAACGACCTGGCAGCGACGAGCCCCTGGATACAGGTCGCATGTCACCGGGCAGTTTGGAAATCCTTGGTCTTGGTCTTGGTCTAAGTTCAGAAGTGCCTCAGACAGGCTAACAGTCAATTATAATTTTATTAAAAACAATTACCTCTACAGGCACGGGCGTCATCTTATGTTAATTAAAATTGTTTTTAATATTCCCAACCTTTGAACCCTAAAGAAGTGTTTTTTAATATTCATTTTTAATACGATGTCGAAAAACCTCGCGTTTTCTGCAACTAATTCACCTTGCCGTCCCCGGAGAGGTCTAACGAGAGTTGACGAGTCATAGACCGACCCACACAGTATAATATTAATATTAAATCTGAACAAGTGATCACGCCGATGGGACTCTAATCAACTTACTTGTTCAGATTAAATTTAAATGATGGAGCGTTCCACGCAGGTACAAAAGCTTGTTTATGAAGAGAAAATTAGGGCAATCCACGTATTTATTTCAAAAACGTACCTTATATATACGATACAACGAACTAAAACCTAAAAAATTATTTATCGACACCGAATTTGATAGAAACAATAAGTTAATTATTACAGTAGCTCCAAAAGTATTCATTAATTAATTATTTTTTTAATAAAATGAAATTACTTAATCCGATATATACCATGACTGAAAATATAAGTAGTTTTTGTATCCTTTGACAAAGAAGTCATCTGTCAAGCACATAGGGGCCCCATTATCCTAATGTGGTCGGGACCTCGAATAAATCCAAACTCTCACATCTGTGTCAGTCGATGGGAAAAGTATTATGATTCTGTTAATCCCTCCAGTTCGACCTTTGAAAACCGAAGACTAAATGATTAAAATTGCTTTTTAATAACAAAAGTATATAAGTACTCATCTGTACATACATGTAGACAAAATGTCAGTTAACCGTGCGCGCAATTTCCTTAAAAAGGACCAAATTTTGTCCATTCTCGTATTAATACATTAATTATATTCTCATAACAGAGAAAAATCAGCCTGTCTGTACATTGCATGAATAAGTAAAAAAGCTCTTTTAAATTTCTAAAAATAAGATGACGATCAACTGAAAAAAGTCGTCATGAAACCGTCGAATAATGAAGACTTTGGTTAAAGATGCCGAAGTGGGAGCCACGCCAGTATGATTTGACTATTCCAGCGCAATCCAATATATGGTGATGTAACGAAATGAGAAAAACATCAGAGATAAACTATAATAATAAAATATGCCCGCGGTTAGGGTAAGTGCGCACTCGGGTAAGGTGGTTAAAATAAAGTGTATTTGTGTAGGGAAATATTTGCAAATATCCCCTGTCCCGAATAAACATTTACTTAAACGCCGAGAATTGATTAAAAAAATCTGTCGACAATATGCAGCGTTCACCTCGAGTGCTGTATGGTAAATTCGCGTTAGTGTCAACTACTGAAAAACGCCAATTTTCCGTTCGAATGTATACATTTTCTATCCTCGCCTTAAACAGTGCGCCAGTACAAATCGCGCGTTCTTCTAAGACGGTTGCGTGACTCGTCCGAAACTTCGCTGCGTATTCGGACACATTTTCCGCTTTTCCTGCATCTTCTATTTCTCATAATTTATAAACCTTCATCTGATTGAAATAGTGATTTATAAGTTGTTAAATAATTGTAAATAGTGCAATTGTGTACGGGATTTCCTGCGATTTGAATTTATTCGAGTGCGGTAGGTAAAAAGTGTTTTATTTTTGTGAAAACTATTTGTGTCTAACATTTTTTCCACGTTCCGTTTAGTTTATAAATCATTATAAAGATGTCGTACGCTTGTGATCGCGGCGCACAACAACTTAATAAATAATTGACTACTTCATTTCATAGACAAATTTTTAGTAGTTAATTTTATGATAATTTTCATAGTTACCTCTCATTTTTTAAAAGTAAATTACAGCCTAAGACACTAAAAGATAATATGGCATTCTATAAATGGAAGATTTTTTAAATCTGTTTAACAGTTTTTGAGATTACCCATAACAAATACACAAGTAAAATTATTTTTTTAAATTGTAATATTAGTATAGTAGTATATAAAAATTCAGTTGCTACTTAGAAACTATATATAATTCCAGGAAATTGAATTTTTATTTAAATATTTACCAACTACACGTCACCTATAAAGAATGAATATTAATTTTGAATATATAAAACCTGTTGTTATCTGCTTAATTTTCATTTGCAAATTTTCTAAACGTTGCCGTATCTATTACATTAAGTTAAATGCTTTTAGTAAAACAATCGTCATTACTTAGCCACGCCTCGCGGTTTCGCCTTCAGCACTTAGCGCAGACATTTTTGACTCTGCTTCTAAATATATCAACTCGTTACCGTAGTTTAATGCGTGTTTTTATTTATATATAACTAACGAACGCATTACGCACTCACGAACTCATTACGATGTCAAATTCATAAGCTCTTAAAAATGATACATAACGTTAATAATCATACCTTTTAGTATTCTTCTATTACTATGACTAAATTAATTAAATAAAAGTACATTAACACGCAACTAAAAATTTGAATTTTTAAAATTTTTTTTTTCAATAAGTTGACATTTGACATTTGATAGATGACATATCGTAATTACAAAACAGGTGCAATGCAACAACTTTGAATTTGAAAAGAATAAACAATATGAAAGATTTTTATTTGACCACAGAGGTTTTATTTAAACAATTTGTCAATTTACAAGAAAACTGATCTACAAATATATATTTTCATAATAGACATGAGAAATAGGGCTAGTGATATGGTAGAATAGAGAAACAGTCCAATCTCCTTGTACAACGTAATAAGAGACTTGAAGTCATGTTTTATTCATGAAACTAGTATTCTAGTGCCTTTTCAGAAAGATTATGAGTCGAGCCATTTTCTAACATTAGTGAAGAACTGTATGCAAATTATCTTGTGAATTGTCATATTTTTTGCATAAAATTAGGTTCATTTGAAATAAATTTGTAAATATTAAAAATGTATTTGTAGTATTATTTGTCAAAACTAGCGACGTCACGCGGTTTCACTCTATTTAATAGTATTAAGGTATGTACATTAAAAATGTCTAGCACTTATTCAACAAATTTAGTTGACGTCAATATTTTTTTACGAAAGTGTTTAAATTGACCGCTAGCAACTGTCTGTTTGGAAAAAAGAAAAGTAAGGTCTTTTCATTTTTCCAGACAATTTTTCTTATCATAAAAACCTTTCTCAAGCCTCAAGAAATATTTAAATATATAGGAAAATTAGTATAAACGCTCTTGTGTTTTGCACTTAGCCATACGTTTAGCGATGCATTTTATTTCTAAGATGTCGTTTATTAACCAAGTAATTATGAAAAATGAGCAAAAGTGAGATGACATTTCCTTATTATGAATAAGGTTCTATTTGATAAAACTATCTTGATTTTTGTTGACTGACAGATGAGTGGCATGAGGTGATTCTTTAATTCGAGGCAAAAGATATCATTTATCAAGTCTTTTGTTGATTAAGTTTTTAATAGAATAATTTATTTCACTAACACTACTTGAAGTTAGAATATATTTAGATGAAATCCAGAAAAAACAGACTAGCTCCAAAAAGTAGTTCGTATATAATAGATTTATGATTTATAGAAAAACATTTAGGAAGTTTTTCGGCCGACTTTTATGCGATTTATAAGCAATTGTGGAGCTTATTATTTGTGTAGGGTAACCGCCAACATTTTATGGATCATCGTAATTATGATAGACGAGGCAACACTTCGAAATAGATCGCTTTGAATTTAGAGATTCTCCTGGAATTCTCTGAAAGACGTGGATTGAATTATTAAAATTACGTCAATGTTGCCGAATTACACAATTATTAATATGCTTTAGCCGTTGTGTAATATAATATTGTGTTTTGTGAATTAAATTTTGCGGATGAAAGTTCAGTGATGAAGTTGAATCGTCCACGGGCAATTTGTACGGGTTTTCATGTACAACTTTTTTGATTGCTGTCTATAGCGCTCTATTTTATTTTTAGTAACTTCGTTAGTTTATATTTATTTACTACACGGCTTTTATTAATCAACAACCCGTACACATAAATTAAATTAAAGTGCCAATTTGTAATATTAAAATGAAACTGAATTAAATGCATATATATAACAGAAACGCAAATCATAAAAATAATTCTGAACGTCTGTTTGTTCTGCCTAACCTCCTAAACGCTTAGACCGCTTCGTCGGGACATTCGTTAGCATCTACCTGGATTCTAAACAAACAATGTTTTGACCGCTTGTAAGTCCAGTAACAATGCAATATATCCATCGAGGTGATCTGATGATGGGACCAGATGAACTGGCATTCCTCGATGGCTCTCGAATTTGAGCTAAATTTCATATCTTTTTTAATTTAATCACGACTTTATTAAATAGTAGCCTGGATAATATTCGATATACAGTGCCATGTTGTTTTTAATACACATATCGTCTGTAACCTAATATTCCGTAGCAATTTATAACTTTTTTAATCATTCCCGTTTTTAATATCTATAGGATTTCATATATGTAACGTAGAACGCTATAAGTATTAATCTGCGTCGAGAGCATATTGAATTTCAAATACTTATAAACTAAGAATCTCTGACGAAACAGAATATTTCTACGTCGAAACACGACCAATGTCTTAATCACACGCTGAGAGAAAAAGTTTATAAATATCTAGTAACTTTTAGTATGTCAAACCATTTTTTAATCTCCACTTTTGATTACCCCAGTTTATGTAATATTACAGAATTTGCAAATTCCTAAATCGCAATTATATTTAATTGTTATTATTATTTTTTAAATTAAATTTGCACATCTTGCAGCTGATTTTAAAGGTCTATATTCAATATTAATTGCTTGTACACTTAAATGGTAAATCCATTTAAGTGTACAAGCAATTAATATTGCATTAAGTCTAAAAGAATCGAAAGACCTTCTTTATAATATGGGCTTTTTTATGCAAGCTTATATACGTACTAAGTAAATAATTCATTAAGTTGAATTTAGGTATCTTCTGTGCTTCATTAAATTAATTAAATTTCTTCATTAAGTTATATTGCAGCAGTGTGAAGCCGACTCGGGTGGTTAGACGTCGTATGACGTAAGATTAATTTTACGTTTAAATGCAATTAAAACAATTTAATGGAATGTGCTCATCGACGTATTATTACGTCTATGAAAAATAAGAGTTGACCTAAAGGTTGTGATACCAGGTCATAAAAACCCAAAAAAAAAAATACGTTTAACACTTGTCAAATCGTTTTTAATAGACTACAAATTGAATTATCTTGAGACCGGTCTCCCAACAGACCACGCCACGCCTCGCCGTATTTATGTTCAATAACATTCTGTCAATAAAATTGACCAACCGATCGCATCAATATCAACTCTAAACTTTAGAGATTATTGCGCAATATAATTGAACGCGTCCGGCGCCCGAGTAGCGTCACGCGAGCCTTTCGGTAGGCGAACACAGTTTGTATTATTGAAATTAACTCTAAAGACACGCGTATTAGGAAATGGTGGCAGTTATCGCCGTGACGAACCCGATTATGGACGCCGGCTCATTGTGAACACTCGACATCTAGTTACTCACGAGAATTTCTATTTTTATTTCGCAATAAAACATTGTACGCAGACTCCTGTGCACAACGTGACGACACGTCAGTCACTCGAGAAGAATGGCAAAACTCGTTGACATAAACAGACATAAAGAATTTTTAATTTTCGATGTACCCAGCTATACGCGAGGCAAAAACTTTGGATTCAATTAAAAGATAATCGAGAGCCCTGAAAAGCGAGATTGCATTATTGCTTATGGAGATTACAAAACATTATTTTTTTATTACAAATTAAAAGCAATTTTAACCGATCGGAATAGAACAGTTCAGGACTTAAGTGAATACTTGTATTGCCAAAATAACATAAGACAGTTTCTAAAGACAAAGTTGTAAACGAAGTTTTAGTAATTCGAACGACATTTTAAGGAAAGATCAACTCTGACAGTTACAAGCAACTGGCTTTTGTCCCGTCTCCATTTTCTATTAGATAACGTCTGCCGATAAGGAAATTGAATGAAAATACTTATTATGAGAACGTAGCGTGAGCGAACTACCGAAGTGCTTAACAGGATTGAGACGGGGATTTGGCCTAGACTAACAACTCAATTAATAATTATTGCTTCACGTGATTGTTTTATGCAACACAAGCCGTGCTCCGTGGATTCACTTACGTTGACAGAATAACGATCAAACAAAAAAAAAACGAGTACATTTTTAGTGAATTTTATGAGTATTCTCGTATGTTTTTGGGATTAGAATAAAGCTTATGACCTCACTAGTGATTATTTAAACAGCTTTGTAGTTTTAATACAAATAAACATATTAAAGACGAAATATTACTGTTTCTAAAACTAGTACAGATAATAAACATTATGAATAATTTGTTACTCCAATAGCTGTAAAACCACAATAATTATATAAAAAAAAGATTTTTTAAATGTCTTAGAGTACACATCGAGTTTATTTTTTTCCTTGTCCAAAATTTATTCCCAATGCCTTCAGGGCGCAACTGAAAGATGACTAAGCTATAATTTTTTAAATTCTGATTGAAGCGCGCAAAGGAAGTATTAGCAACACGTCACCTCTCTTCACTCAGCCTCATGACACATCTCACTTGGACGTGAGAGCAAATAAACTTTATTTTTACCTGTGAGCCTAAGACCTGTTTATTCAGCTGTAAAGATAATTCCCACACTTCTCTTTTCATGTCTCGGCATGTCTGTAATGATAAACACCTTGAGAGCAGGGCCGACGTTGCAAAGAAAATTTTCCGAAGATTTTCCACCTCTTAAGTTAAAATTTTAAAATATAACTTTAGCTTACTTCTAGAAGTCGTAGTGATATAAAACTTTTTGAATAATGTCATTTGAGTGACTATATTATTTGTTACTTGGTTTTGAACTAGATTGGGTTCTATTTAAATCGATCTATTATTTACTATGGCAACACGGTTTCCTTGTTCGTTGTACACAAAACCACTTCAAACTAAACAAAAGAAAAACAATCTTTGTACGAACAAACTTCCTTCACAAGCAAATTTCTAAACGACATAATATATTATTTCGTACGTCATGCAAGAGAAGTTTATAGGCGTTTTAAGTTAATTAGAAATCCGGGAACAATGGTTCCAATCTACTCAGCGTTTCATTAAATAATCATAGGATTCTGACATTTTGGGCGCTTCAAATCCGCCGCTAACTTGTGGCCACTGAATTCCCGAAAGCTCTAATTAAAATTAGGTCAATGTATCATTGAATGATTAAATAATATCCTGTGGCGGCGGCTAACGCACCAACGGAGCCCCTCGTCTCTCGATCAAACAAAACGAGCCTTCTGCTCCCACGTACTTAGGGATATCATGTATATTGCGTCTCGGCACGTGATTCAAGGCATATACGACAAATGATTTAACAACACTTTAAACTAGATTAAACTCATTAGATACTATAGCGCTAATTCTTTGCATAATTCCTCAAGAGCGAATTTCGCCAACTATAACTTTATTGAAAACTAAGAGAATCCCCGCACTACTGGCGCGTTTTGCTGATGATAAGCAGCTGTCCTCGTTAAACCCAATAAACAGTTTTATTGCGCTCCATCCGACGATTCTGCTATTTTTACATCACAACTGAGAAGAAAGCAGTACTGAATGATTTACATTGCTGAAACAAAAAACAAGAATAAATTATGGACCTTACGCGGAGGTTACCATAAGATTTGAAACTGTTGCATTTTGACGTGACTTACAGAAGAGGAATTTCGGTGTTTAGTCTGTTATAACAGTTTTATATTTTCGGAAACTAAAACTGTAGACTGATTAGAGCGGTTCTTTTAAGAAGGCATAAAATATAATATTTACTAGTATTTTCAGTATAAATTAGATTATGTTATAACGAATTCGTGAAAATAAAGAACACACTTTCGTATTTCAATACGTGACTCAATTCGCAATTCATGCTTTATTTTTATTTATTGACAAAAATATTCAAACTCAAAAGTTTTGTACCTACAATGATTTTCATTTATCCTCGCTGCGATCGTTCGATAAAATGATAGGTAGGTAGCACTTACATAATGCATTGATCGAGAGTGGCTCGGGACGTATCAGTAATTCTATCACAGAGATACTTTCAAGTACGCCCCCGACCTTTGACACTTTTAGGCAAAACACACACGACAATTTCGTTTTTGTTCGCGACCGAAATAGATCGCAGATGGTTGAGACGAATGATATTATGTTTTAGTAGTTTCTCTCTAATGTTATATAGAAATAAAATAGTTTTTGGCTTTGAAAGTCACTTAGGAAATTAAATAGCGGTCGTTTTATATGTTTACTTTATTTTCTTCGTTACGTCTTATATTAAAGCTGACAAAAAATTAAGACTACCTTTTTCAACCTTAGCAATTAGGAAAATAAAAAAAAAATGATTACCGAGGCCGTAGCAACGCCTTCAAAAATCTACCGAAAAATCGGATACATTCTGCGATAATTTTATGCGAAACCAAACCACGAATAAATATTATCAAAAAGCAAACGAAGCGTTAAAAAGAAACAATAAATATAGGAAAATTTATTACGATTTTCTGACGGCTCTACAATTAATAGAAATCGGTTATTTAAATTCTAACATTTGAATAACGTTCGCGTCGTATAAGCTATGGAAATTCTGTTTTTCTATAGGCATAAGTTATCTGTACGGTATGAAACAAAGTAATTATCTGTGCGCTCAGTTTTGGCGCTCAAAGCAAGTTCGCTGTTTATTAAATTGGATTCCTGCAAAGTCGCGGGGCGCATAGTTATAGTGAATTGTGTTTCTAAATATATTAAGCTAATATTTCCATTGAAAAGGTGGCTTTAAACGTGCGCATGCAATGACTAGCTTACTTATATGCAAATCTAATTTAGTCCTCATCGATAAAATCATGAATACTGGAGCGAGTAGCGACTATGGAATACGTTATTTCCTCACTATGAAATGGTACTTTGTAACTAGCTGTTATGAATGAATTAGACCATGGATGCTTGCGTCACACTATTGTGTTTACAAAGATATTGCTTTCTTTTGAAATGTACGTGATTTTTTCGACAATTTGTCCAATCCGTGTGTATCTGGCGAGAGCTGTAGACGATCAGAATTGAATTATCTAATTAATCAAAATATGTACGCCATCAAGCCGGTGATAAATGTACGAGTTATGTATAATTCAATTAAATTGATTCGAAATTTCGCTCGTCACCTGTTCCCGCATATAATTTCAGAAACGTAAAAAGTATGGAGACGTTCAAACATACATAATACGAATCCAACCGTTTAGTCGGCGATAAAGCAATCTGGTCTGATAAAGAAGACGAATAAAGAGAAAATTGTCATATTTCCAGTGAGAAATTGCTCACAATCCGGAAGGTTTGTTCCGGATTAGAAATAGGCAAGAACGGAGCAAATGAACCTGAATTTATCATTTTATAAGAGCTTAAGTCAGTTTTGTCGTTTTATGTCATCAAGTGGATGCAAGTGTAAATATAGTTAAATAAAAGTGTAGAGATATTTTCATACTTTATATCAAAGACCGTGTCCATGAATAAAATTATGTTTAAAAAGATTCCAGCTACACAGGGAATAATCTAAGTGCTTTTCTATTTTTTATGAAGGCAGTCTCTATAGCTCAGGGGTACACTTTGCGCTCAGAGCCACAGAATTTAGAATCGAATCCGAGGTATATTACGAAAACTCTAGCCATAAAGAAGGGAAAAGAAACAAACTCAAAAATTGTTAGTTACTTTTTAAAACAACTTACATAAGAATACTTAATTACAATTTGCATATATAAAATTATTTATAACTGGTAAAATGGAATCGCAAAAGAGTTGGTTAGGACCGTAGGAAGTGGAAAGCCTTCTCTGCCTCACTCTACCTCTGCTTTGTAACATAAATGTATAACTTAAAAAACATTGCATTTCTCAAAGATTAATCTATAATGTTCACTACGATTGTGGCAAGTCATTAAATATTGATGAGAAATCTTTTAGGTGTTCCTGACCGATTTGATGTTACAGTTAATGCGAGGTAATAATGAAATCCGTTTGTATTCGCGTAGAGTAATTATATTCAACATTACGATGTACATTGCTACATTTTAAAGTAGGTATATCACGATAACAATCACTGTCGCTGCTACATGATGGCAACACCCAAATTCCGAGAATTGAAATTCGGGCAAATGTCAAAGCTACCTGTATCAGTTGGGAAAACTAAACTTAATACTATAATAATAAACTACTAATTGTGTATTATAAATACTAACTTTTCAGAAGGAATTTTGTGAATTAAGAAAACATAATTTCTATAATCTAAAAAATTGAGAGAATTCGTTTAAATTATTACTTGTACAATAATAAACGATGTCATGTATCTAAATAACGTGTTGACGATGTTTTAACGTGAGAAAATTCTTGCTTTGTAAATATTAATTAACCCTGACGGCAGGAGAAGGAATCGCGCTTCTTTGATAATATATTCCTCCTCCATCTTTTTACAATCCTCGTATTAACTTATGTTCATATGTAAATTGACTTCAAAGTTAGGAAGTTCTTAAAACACTTGTTGATATACGATGAGTGGAAATTTGTTATAAATACAAAGTTCCCTGTCTTATGGCCACGATATTGTTACCAGCGGTTCCTCTTTAAATTTTAATTTATTACGACGAATCCTTTAACAAATTAAACAGAATGGCCTCATAATTTAGTTGTCAACATACAACACCTATAATTCTAATAGTATAATTATTATTCAAGAAGTTTTTCGACGGTCTTCTAAGTGAAGGACACTACGAAAGCCTCATTATAATTTTTAATGTGTAAGGATGTCCGCCGTTACTAGATACTAAAGAAGTCCACTTAAAAATACTAGTGTAAGTATAAGTATAAATCTGTGACTGAGTTTTTATCGTCGCAATAAATCACGGTAAATAAACTTTAAGCCGTATATGTACGTTTAATGTTTAGTACTATAAAAACGTAATTGAAAAACCATATCACACACATCCAACTACAACCGATGGTCTTAGGTGAAACTTTATTTATTATTCTGTTAAAATTCATATAAGTATATTGTAATACTTTAACGAGCTCGCTAGTATTACCACCACCGAACAGAAATGCTATTCGTTAAACCGATAGGACGCGGTTTCGACTCCCGGCTGATCTAACATGTTTTCATACTCTCGTTTCTATAAGTATTCGTATAAGTTTAAAGTATTAAATGTGTGCGTCAAGCGTCTCGATTACATTAAATTCACGTCACGAACCACAGTTTATAGATCAAAAGGTCGTAATTATTGTAATACGTGTTTCCACTGCAGTCTATGAATTTACTAATGTTAAAAAAATTTTTCGTCACGAAATAATTAATTATTATGACAAAGTAGAACAACTTGACCTAGATAAAAAGTATTTGATGAAAATATTACACAGCAAATACCTGTTACTGAAATACTAGTTAGTATTCTAGTAGCGATACTAGTGCATTGGGGGTTCCGCGTCACGCTACACTACTAATTACTCACCGGTCCATATGGTTTGCAAAACGAGGGAGCAGAGGCCTCTTCGCAGTTCAGAAATCTTTTCGTATCGGTGTGTGGAATGTCGCAGGCATTTGCAATTAAGTGTTTTATAACGTTTTTATTGCGCCGCGCCATGAGCCCATGAGATGTAATGGCGGAGTTACGAGCACTTTCATATTCTACCAACGATACTGAGCTTTATAACGTGTGATACACGTACATATAATACGTTAAACATTAAGCTCGGATTTTTCAATCTTTGGATGATATAATCTAAAAGCTTAAGCATGTTTTCACACAGTTAATTTTGTTTTGCCGATTCCTAAAATATCATCTGTTTTTATGAATACAGGTGTTTGGGGACTGCTCCCGAAAACGAAGACAGGCGATAGTAATGACACTTTTGATGAAAATTCTATCCTGCCTAAAAAAAAATGATATTTTAAAAAGTTTTAATAGCGTTGTTTCGCTCCAGCTGTGTTTGTTATCATGCTTGATTTCTGGTTCTTTTTTTAGTATAGTATTGTATTTTGACGAAACTATCGTTTCATTTAACTATACTTATAAGATGTAGCGTAAATATTGCTAATAAAACGTGTTAAAAATATGTCTTAGTACTGTAACCCGTTTTCGTTTTCGGGAGCAGCCCCGGAATATTAGTGTATCTCGATATATATGGAATATTATACATTACTTATCACGGAAACAGAGTTTATAGTGTTTTATCGGTCCGATGGTTCTTGCTAACCTCAGAAATGGCTGGGTCCATTCGACGGGACTTCTACTTGCAGATAACTGACATTATGGCGAGTAATACAGGACGATATTATTTTATCATAATTATAATAATTAAAGAACTTCATAGTTTCATAATTCTTTATGCGAAAGAACCGATTAATTGATGTCAAATAAAAATTATTTAATGCGCATTTTTAAGCTCTTTAATTAAGTCTATATTAATTCATTACTTTGCTGGAACTCAGTACGTCGCGACTCGTCACTAATTGTCTCCGAACAAATACGACTATGTGAGCCGCAAATATTAGCATTATTACGGGAGCGGCATTCGTTGGAACTATACACGTTAATATCCAAATCTTACAGCACTAACTACTTAGCAATCTATTAAAAAAACATCAAATATAAAGTAATTTGTCAATTTTATTAAAGTCGGTTATAGCTCTTTACAGATAAGTCTTTATAAACAGACTTACATTTAGAAATCTTGTCGTTTTTTATGTTAAAAATCGACAGTTCAATGTAGCAGCGTATGTACACTTTTAGCGAAAGTCCACCGTATCGCTTAGCCAACGCTGAAACTTGCCGATGGCAATTCCATCCGGGCATAAGCGGTCGGCACTTCCATTATGTAAGTAAAGTTTGTTCAGCTCTCGCAGCAGACGGACGGATGCGAGAACCCACATCTATAAGACATCATTTTCCCCCTGAAAACCTAGACCTCAGCTGTCTTTAATACCTTTCTTCTTGTATGAATATATGGATGTTCGCCTGCCCTAGAAAAGCGGACACATGTCTATGTTTGTTTCACCTATTATTTTTCTTAACTGACAGACCATCAATCTCTCGTATTTTGCCCGAGCGAAATAATATATTTAGTTTTATTTGTCCAAAATCTAATCGTAACGTCACTGAAAATATCGCAAAATTATACAATAAAAGATTGAATATTTTTTCATGTTAGTCAAGCTTCGGGCCTTTAGGGTTTAGGCTTCATTTTCATTTCGACAATTCCGGAATTTATAGACTAAAAGCCAAGCTGCACTTGACCTATCCTATCTCTAACGGAATGCCGATGTTCCTGCCACCCAATAAACAGCTGGATTATGTCAATTTATTCCCCCAAGATAATCCGAAGGCTGGAAAAACAGAGCTTAATGTGTTTAAAATGAGTAAAAGTAAATTGCGGTTTAAATCTCCATTCTGAGGTTAAGATAAGGTTTATTAGGAGTCCGCAAATCGGGTCTCGGACCGGCCGCGCACGCCCGATTCGACATTATTTGATTCCACAATTTAATTGATTGCCTTCTGTCCCTTTGAGAATTCGCAATATTGGATTTAAACGTTTGGGAATTGTTATTATTCGATGGAAGGAATTGTCAATTTAAAGACGCCGCGGCGGAGTGGTATGGCAGCGATCGCGATTCCAGATATTTCAAGTACCAGATTGAATTTCCATTTGAGAATTCTATTACACAAAGAGTGAACTTTCATTTATCAATTACTACAAGTATTAAATCATTTAGTTTTTATGAGCCATAGTAGTTTTATTTTGAATTTCAGATGATGGTAGCAATGGGGAAAGCCAAAACCTTGTAGTCGGTGCCAGTGGCCAGGATGGATGACCCTGAGCGAATAGCACGCGAACAACTTGCCTGTGACATAGCCAATAATCTGACCTCCCCTCCGCCTGGTACGTACGTAAATACCGCACCAGTAGACAAGTCTTCATGCTGAAGACCTGTTTACGTATTGGAGAAGACAATAAACACTATGAACTGCAAAATTAAAACACGGTATCAAGTAATTAAAAATTTGGATGAACACTCAATAGGTAACTGATTTTTCCCGATTTAAGAATGAAGGGTTAAAAGGCTGAAGAATATTAGACCTCGACCCCGCTTAAGATTATGGCAGATCATCCATCATTCTATTATAAAAATAAAAACGAAAAGCCACAAAAGTTTCAGTGACAGACGTTGAGTTTGTTCGTCGTATTAGGTAGACAAGATCGTAAGCTTTTTGCCATCTTTTAAAGCAAATATTTGAAAGTTTGGCAGAGCTCAACCATAAATTTCGTTTTGATTCAGCTATTTATATAATAATTTTCTCTAGAATTGGTTTGGCAGTTGACACTTGAAAAATCGCATCACGATTAGCCCATTCCTTTAGTAGCTGCAGTGTTTCTCCTCACCTTTTACAACCCTTTTCTTCTTCGAGAGTGACGATTTGAATTTCTCAGGTTTATACTGCGAAGGCACGTTTGACACTTGGCTGTGTTGGCCACACACGCCAGCGAACAGCACGGCTTTTGCCCACTGCCCCGACTTCGTACCAGGGTTTAGTACTGATTGTAAGTATATTCTTAAAAATTTTCATTTGGATCTCGAGGTTTAATTCTCACTTTAAGGAATCTTTATATGACATAGTTATTTGAAATTTCAAAGTATACATATACTTATATATAAAAATGAATCGCTAAATGTGTTGCTATGCGCAAACCTCGACACCAGTTGAGATCAATTCAGCAGTTTTTTTAATATTTCTTTATTCTTGAGGAAAGATCTTATATAAAGAAAAGCGGGAAAATTGCCCGGAAAAATGAAAAGACCTTGCTTATTGACGTCAAATACAATTCGAGTCAGGTTGATTGTAATGGTAGTCGCGAATCAATTTTCAGTGTACACACGCGATTCGCCCGTGTTAAAGTAATACGAAAAAGTAAAAATTTTGTGGCAACAAAACCGCGAGTCACAAGTAGTTAAAATAAAGAATTTGTTTGTAGGGAGATACTGAGAAATTCAATCTGTAATAACTTATAATTGAAAATTGCGACAACTTTTAGTATGGGCCCACAAGGAGTGTACAGCCGATGGGACCTGGTGGGAGCACCCTGACTCCGGAAAACCCTGGTCAAACTACACGACCTGCCTTAAATCGGAAGAGGTAATTATTACCCAATGTAATAAAAAAAATAATAGTACTTTTTGAAACAGCTCTAAGGATATTCATCTCACTTCATGCATTGAAATGGACTCCATTGGGGGAAGGTACGTTACAATGGAAAAATAAGATTGATTTCTAAAACAGTCCATTCAGTAAGAATGAATACAATTTCGCTTCAATTTCATATGATAAAAAATGAAGAAACGTGCTCTTGAACACAATAAATAAGACTTTTAAAAACAGTGTTTGTGAATACGATCCCATTCTTCAAAGAAATGGAGAACATTTGTTTCGTTTCTGACACTAAAGTTGTCTTAAAGAATCGTTTATTGATTGTTCGCCCGCGGCCTGGGCAGCCACTTACGCTGTCGTACGTGGCAACTAATAGAGCGACTTTTTCAAAGGAAACTTTCGTTTTGCTCGTTCCCCGCGATTTCGTTGTTAACGTCGAGTGCTGGCTCTTTGTTTTATCGAACTTACCGTGTAGTTGAAACAGTTAAATTTCTCTAACCTTTGGAATTTCCTCGATGCCTACAGGATGTTAGTGAAGTTTTGATACTTTTCGAGACTGGCTACAGCATCTCCTTGATCGCGCTGCTCGTTTCTCTCGCGATACTTTTGTATTTCAAGTGAGTATGGATTTTTAGTACTAAACTTCCTAATTAATAATTTCTTGTTTATAAATAAGAAAAGCGAATTTTACTCAAAACATAATTATTCGACTTAATGATAGAATCTAACTTGACAAAACTCAATTTGTTTTTTGAATAGACCCTGAAGTTTGAGAAAATTATTATGTAAAATAAAATCTAGGAAAACTGCACGGAAAATGAAGAGTCTACTTTTCTTATTCCTATGCCTAAGCTATGAATTGCAGACAGAAGAGTCAAAAAATATTGACGTTCAATTCGAGACAGATTAGATTAGAATTAATTAGTTTTAAAAATACAGAATTGGTTTACTGACACATATTTTGGGTATTTAAGTAATTAATCGGGACTAGAACCGCGTTGAATTGAGGCAAATAGACAATAATACACAAAATCCATCTCTTCTGAATTCAATTAACCAAAACCGTTTCCCATTCCAGAAGTCTAAGATGTGCTAGAATTACGGTCCATATAAATTTATTTGCATCGTTCGCCCTGAACAACGCGCTCTGGCTCGCCTGGTACGGGCTAGTGGTCAACAGTGCGGATACACTGAAGGAAAACCCCGTGTGGTGTCGACTGTTGAATGCCGTCCTTCAATACGCGCTGCTAACCAACTACACCTGGATGCTCTGCGAAGGGCTGTACCTTCACACGGTGTTGGTCAGCGCGTTCGTCTCCGAGCGGCGTCTAGTCCGCGTGCTGTTAGCCGCCGGGTGGCTGTTGCCAATACCTTCGGCGATTGTCCACGCGGCGAGACGCGGGGCAGCCGACGACCCGTTCTGCTGGGCGGACGAGGGTGCCCCACGGCCAGAGTTAGCCGTTCTGGTTATCGCAACTGTTGTTTTGAACTTGGCGTTTCTGTGTAACATTGTGAGAGTGCTGTGTACCAAGCTGAGGGCTGGTGGAGGAGCAGGTGTGGCGCGTCCCTCGGCGACGGCGCTGCACGCGTTGCGAGCTACTTGTTTACTTGCACCCCTTCTAGGTAAGTTAATTTATAAGTCTTCAGATCACGTACGGTGTTCCATAATCTCTTGGTCTAGTGCTTTCGGTATACTCCCAGCTGGTCTGATATCTTGACTACCTTCTTCTAATTCCTATTAAGATTAGGCTCGAAGGGATTTTCGCAAAATTTGTATATTCCGAATGGTTCACGAGCGATCCTTCATAGATGCAAAGGTTGTGAATTGCTTTAAGGTATCCGACTTCAACAATAAAAGGTCTACAGTATATCATTAAATCTAATATGCAAAATTCTCGTGTCACAATGTTCGTTCCTATACTCCTCCGAAACGGCTCGACCGATTCTTATGAAATTTTATATGCATGTGCAAAAACGTCGTTTTGTCACATAGATATACATCTACGTGACAAAACGACGTTTGCTGGATCAGCTAGCATTTATATAATGGGCTGAGACGCTAGTCGTACCATCTACCCTCAACTGAACCTCAGCTCGCCGTAAAACGTAGGCAGATTCATATTTTTAACTACGTCAAAATATGTTTCAAATCTTTTCGATTAACTTACAGGTGTACAATACCTTCTGACCCCATTCCGTCCCGACCGGGATAAGAGCTGGTGGCGGGCATACGAGTACGTCGCGGCAATCATCACGTCTCTCCAGGGTCTCTGCGTGGCCGTTCTATACTGCTTCTGTAACGGAGAGGTGCTGGCCCAACTCCGGAGGAGGTGGCGGATACTCACGTTTAGGCCCAGAGCTAACTCAACTACGAATACAACCGTTTCCGTAAGTATTTAGGCCACAAAATCCTAGGACAGCGGAGATTAGCTAGAAAAAGAGGCGGTCAGACAAAATGTTGTTAATAATTATATTACGAATAGTATTTTGTTTATAAGTAGAGTTGTTAGAATACAGCGTACGAGTAAGTGCAGATTCAAAGAACAAGTGTCTAGGCTCAATTACTGGCTGTCTCGTTAGTTGATCGCATCGCTAACAGAACCCTAGTTCCGCGTGCCACTCGCCTGTATTTCGCACGGAATAAGCGAGGTCGTTGTCCACGTAGCGCCTTTAGAGTAATCGTAGACGTAAGCCATCTACTGTTGTCCGTGTAAAACTCAAAAGTAACTGAAAGAAAAGTGCATTTAGCAGTGATTCTGTGAGAACCCTTAGTGATGGAGACCTTGACTGTTGCGTATACGTTCGTAATAAATAAATTTTAGTTCGTGAGATCGGCGGGTGGAGCCGGGGGTGAGGACAAGGTCTGACTGGCGGCCGGCGGCGTGGACCCGGAAGCGGCTGGCGACAGTCAGCGCCTGGAAGCGGCTGAGGAGCAGCGCCAACGGAGGATCCGCTTCGAAGACAGCGACGAGGACGCGCCGCCGAACACACGCCTCATTTGATAGACTGCCTGTATTTACTGGCTGTCGTGGTTAGGTTTAAAAATATATTATTTTTAGCCTGAAAAGAAACCACTTTACTTATGTATAATTTAACTTCCAAATAGTAACATCCTCTTTTTGTTTCAGAGGCAGGATTGAGATGTTGAATTAATATCTACATATGATGTCGTATTAAATGTTTTATAGCTAGACAATTTTAATGGGAGTGTATAAAATATTATCTTTAACTGAAAATATTTGTAAATAATTTATTACAATTTGTAAGTCTATACACAGATGTAAAGAACGTTTCTTTATAATTTCTAAATGTAAGCTGCCAAAATCGATGTACCATTAAACCAAAGTTTCAACATTTTAAATTTATAAAATTATTGTTAGAATATTTTAGACGTTACAGAAGACCTCACAATAATGAATTAGGTCTGTATTCCAAGTCATGACTCATGACATGTTTTTATTAGAATTGTTAAATTAATTTGTCAACATAGTTTTGACATTAAATTACGCCTTGGAATACTGGCCTAATATTTTATAAATTTAATGTATTTTTATAATAAATCATTAAATACATCGTAATTATAATATTATAAATGATTCCTATCTATCAGTACTTATTAGTATTACCTACACGTCATAGCATATTCTGTGTTATCTGTCTATATCATTGTAATATCCTGTAAAATAATACTTATTAAAACATATAATGTACGTGTTACAAATTTATGACATTTTAAGTCGTTATTTATAACAAAACATTTATAAGTACCAATGATACAGAATAAATTGTAAATAATAGGTTAAATAATTATGTAGGTACCTATCGTGCAACTAGTTGGTAAGAGTGTAGTTAAATAATTTATTTAAAAATGGAGGGGATTGAACGCTTAGTTTAAAATAAAATGCTTTACCTACTATCTGAAATTAATTATAATATACATAATTGTTAAATGTTACATTGGTATTGGATATTCATATTATGTGTCATTTTAAATTGAGATAAAATTTAATATTCTGTAAATAACATGTATCAAATTTTTTAAATCGTTCTTGGGTTTAAATATATGTTATATGAATTCAATAGTCGGCCTTTGAGTGGCTGACACTGTAGTAAGTTCGATTAGAACGTGAAAAAGTGTAAACTTTTATATTAATAAATTTGACATAGTAACTTTGTGATTATTGATACCCCATTCCCTTATTGTGAAGAAATATAACCGTTCTAATATAAAGCTATACAAACTACACTAAACTGTATTGTATAGAAAAATAGGACGCAGACGCACCCATTATATCAATATTTTTTAATTTATGAAGTGAGAACTTTGCTTTTTAAATTCTTTGGTCTCTAATACTACTCAAGTGTATCGCCAAAGAAACAATATTTTGTTTAATTAATATAAATAAACTCTTTGTTACGTTTATAACAGACCTTTGAATGTTGTTAGAGGCAAAATTTAGAAAACTCAAGGCTACCACATGTCAAACCTCTTTGTGGTACTAAAGAAATTCAAATTTCGCGCTTATATAATGGTGTCCAAACTTGAAAGTTATGCTTATAATTCTGAATAAAAATTATATATTTTATCATCTTCCTATAATTTTATAAATTTGCATATATAAACATTAAACATTACTCGATTACTACAACAGACTACACAAGAAAAGAGACCCAACTGAATTGATGTTAAGTTTGAAATGTTTATTAATCTGTGCTAAGACAGTCCCGTCTAATTAAGCGTTTGACATTTAATAATATTTTTGCTGAAGAATGGACGGTACGCTTCATGTTTTAGCGCGAAATAATTATCGAAAGTTTATTTAATTTGTTGTTTTACCTTGAATTGTGCTTGTGATCAAAATGCCGGCATTTCTTAAGTATATAGACATGGAAAATTTCAAGTCCTACCGTGGTCACCATGTAATAGGACCTCTGAAGTCGTTTACTGCAGTTGTGGGGCCAAATGGATCAGGTAACTTAACTTGTAACTTTTCCGTAATTTTTGGTATTAAATAACTGCCTCATAATTAATTTAATTTAGAACCAAGTGTCGTCTTAAACTTCAAACTGTTTGAGTTTTATCCTTAATTATAACTGTGCATTGTATACTTATTTCTAATAAATATCACGACGCTTAAATTTTTTTACAGCTGTGCTAAGAATGAATATACTTTTGCAGGTAAATCTAATTTCATGGATGCAGTTAGTTTTGTGATGGGTGAGAAAACATCATTACTCCGTGTGAAACGACTAAGTGACCTCATCCATGGTGCATCTATCAATAAGCCGGTTTCTAGAAGGTAATACACAAGCCTATTTTCCAATTTTATATGTAGCTAAAATAAAGAATAATCTGTTGCTATATCATATTCCTGACTGTAGGTAGACTCATTTTGTTAACCAAGTTTAATAACTCACAGTGCGTCGGTAACAGCCACTTTTATACTTGAAGATATGTCTGAGAAGAAGTTTATGAGGTCTGTTATAGGCCAATCCTCAGATCACAAGATTGATGGACAGGTAATTAACATATTTAATGAACATTGTTGTCATGTTCAACTCTGAATCCTTTTAAAACTGTACTTTAAAGATAATTATCAGAATTATTTTAAAAATTCTTTGGTATCTTAGTTGCATAAATCACATATTAATAAATAGACATTTACAGTCAGTCTCCATCAGTCAGTACCTGAGTGAGCTGGAGAAATTAGGTATCAATGCGAAGGCAAAGAATTTCCTGGTATTCCAAGGCGCAGTCGAGAGCATTGCTATGAAGAATCCCAAAGAGAGAACTGCTCTCTTTGAGGAAATTAGTGGGTAAGTGAAAACATATTAACTTTTTTATACACCTAGTGGTGTTCCATGGCATTACCCACATTGAAAGGCTTATCAAAATCAATCTAGCGGTTTCAGAGATACTTTCATATTCAAAACTTATGTTGATATTACAGATACTTAAATATTATTCAGATGTATACATGTCACTTTTAATTCGCTTTTTCATAAGTATTATTTATGTTATATATTAGATCTGGAGTTCTGAAAGAGCAGTATGAGTTATGTCGTGCAGAAGTAAACAGAGCTGATGAGGAGGCTCAGTTCTCGTATCAAAAGAAGAAGGGTGTGGCTGCGGAGAGGAAAGAAGCCAAGTTTGAGAAGGAGGAAGCCGAGAAGTATACTAGGCTCAAAGAAGAATTGGTAATAAAATCTTCAGTTTTGATAATTCATGCAATTGTAATTTCCTATTTGGTATTTTAGGAATATTGCATGGTTTTTGTAAATAATATATAAATAGATTTAATATTTTATGAACATCAGATATATAATAGGCCAATAGGAAAACATTTGGTACATAGATGTCAAGTTGAATAACTAAAACATAGCTGTATTCATATTACTTACGAATAATGAAAAATTTGTCAGCCTTTTTGTTCAATGTAGTTTCACTATGAATCATTGTCATTTTTAAGTTCCAAAATAATCCCTTTGTCTTTATTATTCGGTTGACCTTTTTACAGCAACTACAAAAAATAGAACTCCAGTTGTATAACTTGTTTCACAATGAAAAGGAGATAAAATCCTGTGAACAAGATCTGCAGATTAAACAGAATGAGCTCACTAAGGTCGAGAAGAAGCGACAGAAGGCCGAGGAGGCTCTTAAGGACAAAAAGAAAGCAGCCGGAACTGCGCAGAGGGACTTGGCCAAGATCGAACAGGATATAAGAGAAGTGGTATGTGGATATCGTATTTGAATCGATTGAATCAAAAAAATTATTTATTTTTTCTAGCAACAAATAGACAATTTATTACTTCCGAATACATATATGTTATATACTTTTTCATTAAAATTTGATTATTGTAGGCTGTATTTTATTTGCCAAATACATCTTGCACATATTACAATAATAATTACACTTCTCAATGTGACCAGTATTCTATTTTAACAGGAAGCAGAAATATCGAAAAAACGTCCAACGTTCATAAAAGCGAAAGAGCGTGTGACGCACACCCAGAAAAAGTTAGAGAGTGCTGTGAAGACCCTGGAGCAAGCGAGGAAGGCCCATGAAGCACATCAAGCTGATATACGGTATTGATTATCTAATCATCATAATTAGATATAAAATCATTTCGTTTTCTCATCGACATCGCTATTATTATCAAAACTGTGGATTGTTTTAGCAAATTGGAAGGTGAGCTTCGTGAAATCGAGGAGCAGAAGGCGACTTGGGAGCAGACCCATGTGGGTTCCAGCGCCACGCGTGCCGATGTGCACCTAGAAGAGGCACAGGTAAGGAATCACTGCATTGAAATTAGTCCAATATTATGAGTAGTGGTCACCCATCACCGTTTTGTAGATCCGTGAGTACGAGGAGCTGAAGATGGAGGCGTCCCGTCAGGCTGCGCGCTACCTCCAGGAGTTGGATTCCGTGAACCGGGAGCAGAAGGCAGATCAAGACCGCCTTGACAACGAACTACGGCGCAAGGGCGAATTCGAGAACAAGCATCGGCAAAAGGTGACTATGGATATTAAAATCTTTACCACTTTGTCAGATTATAATATACTAGATGACCCGGCCACGCGTCGCTGTGGCAAAGGTTTTTGTTATATTAAATTGTAATTAGTAAGCAT
>JAOSYY010006588.1:0-28890 GCA_025727935.1 Hebomoia glaucippe
TTTCATAAGGTTCGGTCGAGCCGTTTCGGAGGAGTTCGATTACGCACCCCGTGACAGAAGAATTTTATATATTAGATAAAAGAGTTATTTATGTATGTAACCGCTGCCTAAGAAAAAGTCGAATATTATTATATATTGGAATTAAAAACAAACGACATGTTTAGATCCACTGTAGCGGACCCCTGTTTAAATCTAATAGACCCCTAATGAAATTTTTCCCACTCAGCGGGTCGTCAATCACCCTCGGCGGCGATATATCTAGACTCCCATGGCTATGAATTATGTACTGAAATACGGTACAAACTGCATAGCTCCTGTCTTACCTGTCCACAATGGTTAACTAACATTTCAATTCATTTACTCTTCCGCCTCTCTATGCTGTGTTAACAGTGTTTTCAGACATTTAACTTCAGTTAAATAATTCAAATGCACGTCTCTGATTGCTTTGTAGTATAACGCGCACAAAACAGTTTATATCGGGGAATTTAATTATTATCATACTAACAATGCTCCACGGATTCACACGTCTGATTATATTTTACTTAATAATGGGATTTTACTCGCGACAATGTTTTGTAAACAATTCTGCCAGCCGCTTCGTTCGCGTTTACTTCGATTTTTACACTTTGGGTTACATTATTGGACTTTTGATAAGGATCTCTAATTTTTTTGAAGACAGTATAGCGCCATCCTTGATAAATGTACTATCCAACAACGAGATTAAACGCGTTCAAACAAAAAAAAACTTATAATATTAATATAGATAATGATGCAGTAAAAAAACCTATGTTACTCCTTATATTAAGTATCTGCCTTTAATCTAATTTTATTTTTTTTTAAATACTTAATTTTTTTCAAATTAGAAGTAAATTTTAATTTGATATTACAATTTTATTTATATGTAAAAGATGCATACATTAATATTAACATAACAGAGGTACTTAAAATGCTCAATAATTCTAACTAGGACTGCTTTCTAAACATAATTTGTAGTATTACATCAAATCAGAGGGTATGTAAATAGTTCGTGATCATAACATGCGTGTTTACGATATGGCCACGAAATTATATCGTGTCAGTTTAAATGTTGCATTCTTGAAACAAATATAAATAATTCTTCTGTTTTTATTGTATGTGTTAACGCAATACATTATAAATTTATTTTCTTTAAGATTAAATTAGTATCGTCATTTAAATATGTTGATATTTTTTTATTGATAGATAAATTGTCCAAATTGTATGACGTAGACGAAGTTATATTTTAAAACTAAATTATGCTGCTGATAAAATATACATTTTTCGTCTATGGAAATAAATATAATTGAAATGTCTGTTCATAAAATCTAAATTCCATACAATACTTTAAAAAAAAAACATATATTTTTCCTCTTTGTCCCAGCTAGACTCGGAAACCGTTGGACCAACATTACTGGGACTTTCACTAAGAAATCAACAAGATCGTAACCTCGAAGCATTAAAACCGGAGTCATGGCTAGTATAATAGAAAAAAAATTATTAGTGCTATCTAAAGCGGGTTAGATTAATATTAAAGTCGTATTAAAATATTGCCTGTGGCCAGCGTGTACAGACGAAAGACCAAATAGAAAGGAAACAAAAAAACTACGGTAATTATTTCAAAAGACAACAGGTTAAATAACTTGCGATATAATAATAATATGTACTTATCATCCAGTTATAATTTTGAAATTGTTTTTACGTAACTTTGCTTATTCGAAACTTAATACTTACTAATTACAATGAAGTAAAACACATATCACATGACGGCTTCATTCTGACGAAATGTTCTCTCATATTATACCCCTGCGGCTTCTCTTCCGCAATTTTGACATAATTTAGTAACATACATTCAAACGAAGTGAATGTTATAAGTATGATTAATGTTGAAAAAATACATCCACTTGAAATAATTTCAATTGCATAAACAGAATTCTAACTTGTGGATGGACTAATGTTCGTGAAATTTGGCATAGTTTAAGCTTGTTCTTATTAGAATTTTATATGCTAGCAAGAAGATGTCGCTTCCAAATCTATGCTCAAATCGGATCTTTCGCAAGTCAAATTTTTATAGAAACATTTCCGAGATGTATTGAATTCCCTACCTTGTCTATTTGCAAAAATCTTAATCCAGATCTAGTGAAGTCTTATTGACACAAATGTACATACATTCCCGGATATCATATTAAAAATATTAAGGCGAATGTATGTTTGTTTGTTATGCCTGTCCATCTAAATGGCAAAATGGATTTTGATATATTCTGGGCTAGGAAAAGACCTTCGGGACGGTATCAAAGTTTAAGGGAAATATGAAAACTAGGGAGAATTAAGTGAGAAGCTAATATCCAGAAATTAACGTTCATGAAACCTCTAGTTATATATAGAAATATCAAAACCTATATTCTGTATCGATTTCCATTTAATGAATGAATTGTTTCGCCAAAACTTTATTTTCACTCAAACACTTTTAAATTCAGAAAGCATACAGTCACACACGTGGCCGCACACTTTACAATGTTTTATTCAAACTATAACATAGAAAGACTATAAAAGTAGTTGATGTAATAATTTACACTTGTCTAAGTAAAATAGTTTATGGTTGCATACTTATAAAAATTTGCGAATTCAAAATTGTTCATCAGACCTTAAACTTTTTTACTTTCACAAAGTGAAATAGAGGTGATATTTTTAGAAATTATATTTTCTTTGCTGAATAAAATACATAATAGTAATTACATCGGCAGCAGAGCAATTTTTAAAAATCTAAACTAATATTATAAAGCTGAAGTATTTGTTCGTTTTAACACGCTCATCTCCGGAACTGCTGGTCCGATTTGAAAAATTCGTTCAGATTAAGATAGTACATTTATCGAAGAAGTCTATAGAATATATTATGTTTTTATAGAATTAGGGATCCTTACTAAATGTCCTATATGTAAAAATCGAAATGAACGCGAGAGAAACCTCTGTTAGATTCTAACAGAGGTTTCTCTCGCGTTCATTTCGATTTTTATTTTATATATACACTAGATATTAAATTACTTTTTATCTGATTTAAAAATGTAGGCTCTATATACTAGATGTCGAAAAGCGAAACATTGTACTTGAAATAATCAAAAGATCCATCTATACTTGTAAAGTTAAACTAAATGAGGTGTTTGTCAATTTTTATGTTCAAAGTAAGTTTTTTAACGCATTAGAACTTCAGTACCTTACTTACAAGAGAAACACAGTTTATTATATTATTGTTTGTCTGCTTGTTCCGGTTAAATCTCTTCACTAGAAGAGAAATGCTAATTTTTACTTTATTAAATCATATTTATCTTCATGTGCACGCAAAATCAAAATCAGTGAAATTATAATGCAGTGCTAACAATCTATAAGAAAAACATTTATATAAGTGTTGATCAACTCAGAACAGGAATCGAATCCCCGTCTGTGTATTTATGACCACGTAGTTACTGTTAGTTTTTGTATCTTGTAACACGGGCAATTATGTAAAATGAATGTTTATTACATTAGATAATATCCTTGACACGTAAGAGTGTTGCAAAAAAGTTGGGAAGTGCATCCATGTGGAGGCTTGATCGAGAAACCCCATTTAAGAACTTGAATGACTTGTTGAGAGCAGTGACGTCACTTTTACTTGTTTATATATATGCAACTATACGCGCTTTAGAAAGTAAATAAACTAAAAAGATTAATAACGGTTAGGCATTCAGATTTTTAAAAAGTTATCTCGCTTGATATAAATATTTTTTTCCACATGAGTGGCCTCTTACGATTCTAGACGAGAGAATATAGTATAGAGTAGAAAATGTGCCTTCAAACATCCATTTTAGGCAGATTTTTTTGCTAACTAAACAAATAAGATTTTTTACATTGTGTCTATAACCCCATTTCAACTTCTGTTTTAAATATTTATATAGAAATGTTAATTGCTGTAAGAGATATCAGACACAAAATCCATAATTCCTCTCCGTTCACAAAAACTAATAACGATTTCCAAGGACATATAAAAATATCATTCGGTTTGGTTCACACTTACATACAAGGATTAGCATATTAACTTTATTGAATTTCATAAAGAGATACTTAATAATTTAATAAATATATATTTCCAACATATACTTACTAGATTTTCACTTAGATTTATATTCAAAATAAAAAATCTACTACAAAACGTCTCTTTGTGTTGTCGAGTGGTATTGTCTAAATTTTAATTCAAAATAGTTTTAGTTTGTACTAAATCCGTTATCCTTAACGGGTATGATGAAATTGAAACTTGACTCGATAACTCTCATAAAAACTTACTTTACATAATAATTACGTTCACAAAAATAATTATGTATTCACAGTTGCCAATTGATATACTATATTTATTAATTAATTATTAAACTTATCTGGCAAGTTTCCTGGGACTGTATATTTATACAGTATGGCATAACTCATCAATTGGATGAGCAATCATTAATAAAATAAAATTTAAAAACCATCTCGTATGTCATCTTCAAACAACAAAAACGCTTCAAATTCAAACAAGTCATTTAGGAAAGAAAACAGACTCATGAAACTTACACCACCCGGTTTTTATTGGTGGTACATGTTTTATAACAGGCCGTCGAAATCTAGACTATTTTGATAAACTTTTGAAACCTATTCACCTAAATCGGGTACCTTGATTCAATTTTTCACATTTCCCATCTATTGTTCAACACTTGAACGTTTCATTTCGTGTCGCAACACGAGTCTTGCGAGAATATTAATTAAATTAAAGGAAAAAACCATTCGCATTCTTCACGTAGCGAAGCTCCTCGCACGATCACGGAATCTACACCGCGCTCATAAAACCTTCTTATTTCTATATTGGCCTGCTTTGAGCAGGATTGGGCAAACGTTCGGACATTAATTTCAGATTTTAGTCACGTGCGTATGACATCTTCGGCGTTTCAAACAATAACGTTTTATATTACACGTGAAGAACAGACGGACGGTGTATGCAGATCCGAGTTTGGTATACCGGATTCTGGCTTAGCCTAAATTTGTTTCTGCAATACTGGCGAGAATAAAGAACATGGCTTTTCACGATTTTATGCACAACCCTAATATATACTTATATTATACCGCTGAAGAGTTCGTTTGTTTGAACGCGCTAATCTCAGGAACCGCTAGTCCCGTTTGAAAAATTCATTTAATGTTGGATAGTACATTAATTGAGGAAGACTCCTGCCGCCTATGGACACCTCCAACACCAGGAAATCGAGGAGACGCGTTGCCAACCTTAAGACATCATTATTAGTATGCATTTAGATTGAATCTTTTCACTAGCAGGTAGCCGATGTTGTGGCCTGTAACATTAGCTGCTTTTAGTAACGCATTTTTATTTTATTAAACTACATATTAAGGGCACACAAAATCTTAAAAATCCGTCCATTTCTGTCAGATTTACGGTAGAATATTTCAATTCGTTAAGTAACTTTTAACATTTAAGAAACAATTAAAATTGATGTGGCTGAAACGGCATTCCACGACGAGTTTTATTATGTCCATTAATATTTGCAGAAAATCTTTATCCTGAAAATAACTGAGGAATAACAATTGACTATAATCAAGCACCAAATCTCTCAGTTAAAAAATTATGTGATGTTTCAACACTACTGATTAAAACTCGCAATGCTATGCTATATCGTTTATTGGCAGAGGATTAACGGTAGCTCGACGTTGTGACGTATATTTTTCAGTTAATAGCTCTTTCAACCCATAAAACAAATTTGGGTAAGACCTCATTAATTTCCTAAACGTTATTTTCTCTAAAAATAAAAGCTGAAAATATATTTGCGAATTAATAAAAATACAGGCTATTTTCTGCCCTCCGAAAAGTAATTATTTTTATGAAATCTTATATGCATATTCAGTACGTCTTAGATCTGAGAACAACATCTACTTTTCAACGCCCTAAATGTTAAGGGCGGTCCACCCATATTATTTTTTTATTATTTTACAACACAATTTACAACGTATAAAAATACATACAATCCACAATTTTCACCTCCCTACAGTCAACCCCTATTTTTGTGGCAGAACGACGTTTGCAGGGTCAGCTAGTTGATACATAACATTCATCAATGAATTTAAGGAAAGATATATATTTTATCATAGTATTCGTGTGTGGTAGCTTACTATAGTATACAATATATTATAGGTACATCTGTGACGGTCTTAAAACTTTCATTTTTGCATAAATACTATGAATTATAAATAATATATCCAATCATACCTTAGAAGGCGTCAAAGCAACAATTGATGACATCCGAATTTCTCTATCTGTCACTAAGGACAATTCACAGAAGTAATCCCCATCTGTCAGGTGACCCATCTCCTCGTTTTGAATAGAAAATATACCTAGTACGCCCACAATCACAATTATTAGGCCATCGCTTGGTATTGAAGACTATAATATAAAAAAGAATACATAGAACCTTCAAGTATAATAGTCATTTGAAACATATATAATAACCGTTAGATAAAAAGGGTTGAAAATATAATGTATTAGAATGAAAAGCGACTTTTGATACCCTTTGAGAATATTATTAGATGTTATGAGAGATTTTATACAGAGTGTATTATGAGGAAAACTCTTTAGCGCTTTAGCTAAACATATTGCTTTAAATGATAATTGCTCTATTACAAAACCAAATAATTAAACGAAAGATTGGAATTTAAATGTCATGTTTGATTAAGTTGTAACATCTTAACAGTGAAGGTTGTGTCATATATAGTAAGCTATCTTTAACATGGACACGAGCCAACTGATATTTATGAACAGATATATAATAAAGAGCTGAGATTTTTTTGGGGAAAACTAAAAGAAATTTTAACAATGATAAATTAAAAGTAAAAGACGTACTTCCGATACTACATCGTCCTTCAAATATATCTCTTCTTTCAGGATCATAACTATTTCTTCAATCAATTCCGTTGGCCATTCGGCAAAATAGGGTATTCGTAATAATAACCTGCTATAAGAGCTTAAAGCTATTTCCTTCTTCAAACATTTCGGAAGACCTTTATACAATCCATTCAGTTTTTCGGTCACCGTTAAGTTAACCATGTGAAACCTAAAGTAGCTCAATATTTTTTTACTAAAACTGTCGGGAAGCGTACGCCACCGCGCTAGAGTAATTGTTCTATCTATACAATTAAGCATTTGATCTTGTGGATACTTTAGATAGCTCAAAAATAAATAACACTCGATCAAACTCCACATATAGAATACCATGGCTATCAAGTAGGCCAACAATGACGTCATTTTGTCCGGAAAATAGGCGCGAGGCATCAAACTGAAGCTGAATAGTAAGAATGACTTGCATATCCTTGCAAATTCGAAACAATAGAACACGTAATATGGTGGTGGCTGATAAATGCCATATCTCATTTTCAAAATGGATGCATAATAAGAACGAGCGTGTAATTTACCTCGATGCGTAATAGTAAGGACAGATATAATATCGGCTACGCGCATTAAAATCAACATAGAAATAAATCCCAAGATAGTGATACGTAAAAATTTTAGAATGCATGAAACCTGAACCGATCTCTTGTAAGTGCTCCATTCTCTTGTCGCAGTAATTAGTCTGAATATACGAAATATACACAGGATCTCTAGAGTGGCTACAAAAGTATTAGCCTTGCAGACTGCACAATTAATTCCCGCTCCATACCTCATGAACATAATCATTTCAACGGGAAAAGAGGCAAGGACATGAATGAAGAGTTTCGTTGAAACGTAATTAATCATTATTTTTTTACTGTTCAGTATTATTTTTTTCGTATCGTAATTGATATATCCAGTGCACATATTTATATATACGTCTAAAAATAGAAGACATTCCAGGAAAATATTTATCATGTAAAACTGCCAACTAGCCTCGCCGTAGACCATAGATGTGCTGTTATAAAAAATCATCATATTCAATAAGACAATCGGTACAATTGCGTACTCCCAGAATGTTCTGCAAAATAAATTTTAATCTGTATATATAAGAAATAAAATTAAGTATCTGATAAGTTGCTTAGGGCTTGAAGATTATTCGGTAATGTACAAATAAGTAGCTCTCCTGGTACTCTGGAGGTCATAAACTCCTATGATGGAAATCTATGAAGATTACTTTTTAAATAGAAGTTAAATTAAGCAATTTAAATAAAATAAAAATGTTTACTGAAATGTGCATTTATTTATTTGACTACCCCAAATCTGTGTTATGTTTCGTATACACCCAGTAAAACCTTCCTAAATAAATCTGACAAGCGATTGACCAGTAGCAGGTTCTTACCCTGTATGGGACAACTAAAATCAATTTCTTAACCAACCAAAATATCTTTGTTACATTTCTCTGTTTTCAAGTATATACTATTCAGCTTCGGAATAGGCAACTTAAGATTTTTTTGTATTTTTTTTTATTTTGAGATCAAATAAATTTATATAATGTGAATATTTCAATATGATTAGTGCGTCCACTAGCTTTTTTCATGATTTAAACTATCAACAATACAGATATACACAAGATTATATTAAAGGTTACAAGTAACCTCCGACGACAAATCATCAAACTACTGAATAAATCTTCAATTATTTGTAAGTACTGCTATCACTATCACGTATGCTCTCAAACCAAAAAGCATCAAAACCGGTCCAGCTATTAAGAAGCTATGACACCACAGACATACAGAAAGGCTCATAAAATTATACGCAACAAACACCCCCGTTTTTATCAGACACGCATAGTAAGTTTGTTTTATACTATTTAGAAATGAAAAATAGATAAGACGCTACAACAAAACGGACAGCATAAAAAATTCTCTAACATATACAAATTCCCCTGGATTTATTTTGTAATAATCATACCTGAATTTACTTAAGGGATGTATACATTTCTTATAGACGTAAAATTGTTTCGCTCTTTCCATCCTAAGTACATGGGTGCTAGTATAATAAATTTGAGCCCTTTCGTCAGCATAAGAGGGCAAAAATATGTCATGCCACCATCTTTGCATACATTTCAACCAACTTTTACCACTCAATTCAAGGTCGAGTACATCTTTTTCATGCATAACTAAACAGACATGTTCATAATAGGATTCTCCGAACTCTGACCATAGTTGAGCATACATTATTATTAATGCTCTGAAAAAATTATGACAATTGTATAGTCGAGAATTATTCCAATTAAAGCTTTATTTGACCTCACCGTGCGTTACTAATCGCTTTAGGTGTTTTAATAATAATAATATTATCTTGTTATCTACCACAACTCTTCTTTCTATAATTAAAATCTTACTCAACATTCCTAAATTTTTCTTATTATATCGAAGGAAAACTTAAAAAACGATTACGATAATATTATAGACATTTGGTTTCACAAAATATATCTTTTTCAGACTTTGACAGATAAAATAAAGTTTAATAAGTACTGCTTTCCAAAAAGTATTTTTATATATTGAAATTAAGAAGAAATTACTGTTTTTACATGAATCATAAAAATCTATAATAGATAATCTAGTTATATATAAAAAAGTTTGTCAAAACTACCACGCATACTGATCTTCGTTCGAATGCAATATTGTGCGCCATCTAGTCGCGATATGCTCCTTATTTGGCAAACACGGCTACACGTATGTTGCTAGTATTGATCGTTTTAACACTAGGTCAGTAGGTTACTGGTGCGGTATAATAAAATCCTCTATAGTCTATAGCCATGACACTGCAAGTAAGTTGTCATTTCGACGTTTGATATTTCGTAAAACAAGTTTAAGTTCAGAAACCTAGGCATTGCAAAGAGTTCTTCATCATGTCTTTTTATATATTTCAGTTCATTTAAAAATTTTAATAACTGAATTCATATTTCATTTTAATATCATTTTGTCAGCATGAAAAAGAAAATTTATTATATTTTAAACACTTAATTACATAGATTATAAATGACTCATAATTTAATCTATTATCTGTAAAACAGACATTATTAATAATTTAATAAACAATACAACAAAGTTTATAAGAAAGGCAGATAACAGTATTATGTATACAAATGTTCATTTTAATTGCTTTTTTGTAAAATTACTGTTGGTGGTTAATAAGATTTAAATTCCTGAACGTCTAATCTAGAGGTTAGCCTTTACATCTTGGGTCATTTAAAAAAAAAGACTAAAAGTCAAAAATTCCGCCATTATAAATTAAAATAATACCTACAATACTTACCTATGTTTATTGTTTTGTGTGAACGCTTATTATCTTAATTAAATTTACTGAATAATCAGCGAGAATTTGACTTTGCATAGCTGAGTGAACAAAATGCCGAAAAATATTACAAGTGAAGTGCGAGAAATAATATTAAAAGTAAAAGAATTTATGGACGAAGAAAAGCGTATGCAAGTTCCTATTATTCCTCTCAGTAAAGTGTATGTGAGAGTATCTGCCGCTACCGGTACGTTGTTTTATTATAAAATTATACAGCACTAATAATATACTTTTTATTTACAACTTGGTTATGTGATATGAATATTAAAACATAAACTAATATTGATTCTTGTTTTCTGCAAATATATTTAACACACGAAATATACTTTCTTTAACTTTTTCTAGTAATTCTATCGCCAGCCACGATAATTGAAAAAGCAAATGTGTCAATTTACTTAAGTTTTTATATTAATTGCAACTTACAAATTTTTTATAAAAATATAGTAACACTATTGATATAGTATTAAAATTGTTGTAGGTGTATCAGAACGTACTGTCTTAAACATAGTGAAAGAAGCCAGACTTGTAGAGCAAGGACTCCTAGATCCTGAAACTCTAAAAAAGAACCCTAAGAAAAGAGTACGGACAAAAGGTAAAATTGAAGTTGACGAATATGATTTGCAAGTTATAAGAAGGAAAATACACGAATTTTATGCTTTCAAAAAAGAAGTGCCAACCATTAATAAACTCCTACAAATATTAAAAGAAGAAATAAATTTTAAAGGATCCCGTGAGACTTTACGAAAAATTCTCCGTAAGAATGGCTTTCAGTTTAGAAAAACTAAAAACAATAAAGAAAAAGAAGCTGTACCCGAGGCCACAACATCAGTCCCTCAAATGGTTCCTCCCTATATACACACTATGTTTAGTCACAAAAATATTCAGTAATAAGTTAATTTTTTTAGTTATTTAAATGTATGTTAGGCATTGTGGTGGATTTTAGTTCAAACTAGATATTGGCTTGTTCCCAACAAGAACAAACCATAAATTCTCCCTATTGTCTTGGAGTAATGAACAACTATATAGAGTAAGTTTTACAATATGTAAAAAGCATTGCATGTCTAAAATATGTCTTTTTATAAATAGAGGAAAATAGCAAATTCAGAACTTGATGGTAAGTGACTGATGCACAAAGACATCTGCAATACAACAAATCTTTGAAGAGTATTTTTGTTTTTTGAATGGACCAGAATATTGTGACACTAATTGCCTAACTCGAATCAGTAAAGGCTGGTGCCAAAAATTGTTAGATTCAAGGAAAGATTAATTTAAATTAATAGCAATCTAAATTACTTATGCTATAAGTATTGCTTATTTTATGAAACAAGTAAATTTTAAATAGCAGATGGTACTTCAGATATGCTAGATTTGAACTTTAATTTTTCATCATCTAACAGTTTCATCAAATGTTTGTGTTAGGTGAAATAAAATATTGACATGACAGGCATTTTTACTCTGAACTTTCTGGAATAGTTATATTTTTAGTAATATAGAATAACCTATTATGTTGATTCTACTACACTATGATTGTACAGATCTCTTAGGTATAAGAAGTTATACATTGTAAGTAAAATTGTATCAATGATTTATTTTAAATAATGATATAAATAATTTAGATGCTTTATAACAACTTCGTTTGGGAAGGTACATAGATGATCACCTTCTAAATATTGTAACTAGAATGTATAATGTAAGAATATTAATATGTAATCTTGTAGATATTTGTGGAAACATTATGTCTAGAGGGGAAAATCTCTTTCAATAAAGATTAATAGAATTTTTTTCTTTTCATAATTGTTTGACTATGTTCAGGGCGATTGTTGGACTATTTGAATTACGTGTTATATACACAGATTTAAAAAGAAACTAACTCTTTTTGAAACATTATAATGCTAAATTTTTAAATGAAAAGGCCAAATTAGAATTTAAGCTTTATTTAAAGAAGCACGAAATATTTATCTAAATTGACATAACGTGAACTAGATTCGAACATAACAGACAATGATTAGATACATACTCTTTACACTTACACAAACTGTAGCATTGGGTACATATTATGAAGATATTATATTATAGAATATGTTCAAAAACAAAATGAGGTATTAACAAATCGTAAACGTCAAAACAGATCTTGACGATCTCGGAAATGGGAACGTCCTAAAATTAATATGGCCAGATTTTCGGAAAACGGTCCTTCAACCACTGTACTTTAAAAAAAAGTGTATGAATTTTTTCTCCAAATTTTTCGAAAAACTGTCAATCAAAATCTATAACATTTCCATCGGGCCTTCATCTGTCAATCTAAGTAAAGAATACATTTCAATTTAAACTGTAGTTTTCAATTCTATTAAATGCTATGATTTCAATTTTCAAATTATCAACACATAGTAAGAGTAGAGTTGCATACCATAAATATCTGCTATCTTTACAATCTAAACATTTTATATGCAATATTTCAAAATAATTTTTATTACAGTAACTTTATATGTTTATACATAAGTCTAACAACAAGTAATGGACTTAAAAATATCTCCTCATTCACGTAATCCATTTTAGAAAAAAAGATTTGCTGTATACAATGTTTGTGGAGCTACCAATTACTTACAACTTATACTAATTTAACACACAGTGCAACTAACTAACTAAAAAATAATAGGTATAGTAGAATCCTTTGGAATTAGCCCAAAGTGTAAAAATATGGTATAATCAAAGTACACGACAATTTTGCAGGTATGACTAACATATTTATATTAAATCACCGATTAACATCTTATGTTATATTTTTAATCACTTCTGTTCACTAAACTTTTGTTGTACTTCTTATATAGATTAATAAGTGAATACAACAAATAAAGTTTTTAGTGTAAAAATGATATTTTAATAATGTAATATAATACATATTTATGAATAGCCAGAAAAATAGTGTCTACTTTTCATTACATATGTGATTTTTTGGAGCGATCGAGGTTTGTTTACATTTTGGGACAATTTCAAAACACCAATATATCCTTACACTTAACAAGGTGTAAAGAACGATATAAATCGGAATAATACAGGAAGTGTAATGAGGATGGATTTTTTCAACAGAGTCAAAAATAAACGCCAATACAGAATTGTAGTCAATAAACACAAAGAATCCATTAATAACATAAATAATTTCGAACCTTCAAATCGCCTATAAATTATCCTTCATTAGGGTGACTACAATTTTAACTAATATTATAATTTATATAAAATAAATTAATAGTTGTTAACAGAAGAAAACAATAATTTTCCAAGTACGTACTTAAAGCACACAAAGAATATTTAAAGCCTCAGTATAACGAATTTAGTTAATAATCAGTCCATAGGTAAATGTGTTTATAACAGCACAGAAAAAGTCTTTGACTCAACTCCGCCTCATGTCAGTCTCTTCCTACTACCACTATCATATTATTCCGATTTCTATATATACACATAGGTATAAACTTATAAGTAAATCAGAATATTAATAGAAAAATCATTTTTAATCACAGTAATCGATACTGTACACAAATGCCAGAATCTCTGAAGAAAACTTTATGCACTTTAAATATTAAAAAAAAAACACTAATGTTTATCAAACTATATCATCTTATATACATTTAACGAGATTAAATTTGTTTGAATTATAAAAATAACTGCCTTCGCTTAACACAACTATATATAGTTGACGGCAAATATCTTGACCATATTCCAGATAGACTAATGCAAGACAGTTGTTTGAAAACAATGTCACTTGGTTCCTGCGTCCGTTTGATAACTATAGAGAAACAAACGATTCCTGGAAATGCAATTAAATCTGCCAAGATGTTTGCCACAACCTACAATGTAAAAAATTATATTCAGATTCTACTTACCACAATATCTATATATTTATGAAATAAATATGTATAAATCGACGTTCGAAAGCGGAAACGTACAACGGCAAATGCATAATTATTTCCTACATTAGAAAATAACTTTTAATTACAATTTTAATTTTTGTCGACTGAGAGATGCTAGATTTAGATATAATACTATTTTTATGTACTACGTTTTCGCTTTCCATCATCCTAATTTAACAGTAAATGTAAACAAATTATATATCCTCTAAGTACAGTTACAATTAATGATATTTCAGACGATAAGGCAAAAAAATTTTCGTGATACGTCAAGACATATCACTATTTTAACGCATTAGTTAAACACACCATCAACAATTTCACAAAGATATTATTTGCGACAATAAATAATTTTCACTTAACTATTTCAGTACAAAATTTCAGTAACTATAGTTGCTTATAAATAAGCAGAAAAAAAATATAATTAACTAACTACAAATGCATAAATAGGACCCGTTATGTTTTAACCACTTTCAAAATAAGCAAATTCGCAAGCAAACGATATATCTGAGTGTCCTTTAAAGATTAAACTAATTGATTAAAATTGACGCTTCAATATTTTTTGGCATAAAATTGGACAAGGAATTACGAGATACATACTTTAATAAGACATTTTTTTTAAACTCGGCCCATGTTATAAATCGTTAAATGTAATACTGGAATGGCTTTACCAGAATGCCTACTAGTATTAAAGAATTGACATGTTTGTACAAAAAAGTCTTATTCTTTTAAGTCCAAATTTCCTCAGGCGTCAGTTTAAGAAAATGCAATTCAAAGTTATCTAAGAAATCGATTTAATTCTATTAACAATATAACCAAATGTGCACCTTATATACGGTATTACTGTATAATACGTGTACTTTGGATTTAAACATTAACGCCATTTCATAAGAGGAACGTCTTTCTATATGTTAAGTTTTTCAGCAGACATTTCCCTCCATTTAAGCCAATGTCGATAACAAAACACAGTCGAAATTACAGAGCCTTTACACTAAGTATCTCTTATAATAAAAATATTGATAGATTTTTGAGCATACATTAATAATGATAGATGTTTCAGGATTAGTCCGAATTAATAGTCTTATAAAATAATAATTGTCATTCGTTATCCAATATCATTGTATTTGTTGAAATTAGATATAATATGGTATGCCTGTAATTAAATTGAGATATTAATCTGTTAAACTCCATCAAATCTAAGAAATACATTTGGACGTTTTGCACAGTTCAATACACTAGTAATATATTAAAGAAATAGATATATAATATTTATTTACGGGTAGGATAAGATATTCTGATGTTTCACATAAACAAACACAAGTTTTTAAAAGTACTGAACGATTGTCACTAAGTTTTTGCAAAAAGATTAAAATTACCTCAGACCATACTTTGTCTGTTTGTTTTTCATACTAAGGAAAATTGCCGACATTTAAAATTGTATAATGTGTAACTAACTATAATTCCTGTTTGATTGTTTCAAACTGTAATTGTAATTGTGTCAAAATGTAATTTTTAGATTTGATAAACTAATTGCAAGAACCAGTTTTGCTTTGATAATTTTTAATCATCTTAACTAGCATACCATATTTTATTTGTGTCATTTTCGTGTTGTTTAACATAGTCCGTCCTCTTCTTCGTCGTTTTTCTTGTGATCAACGTGTTTGTCCGCTGCGGCCTCCGATTGGAATGCATTGGCTTCATTATCAGAAATCTGAAATTACACAAGCCAGTATATAAGTGGGAGAATTACCGCATTCCAGCCAAAATTTATTAGACGCTATTAGGACGTTTGGTTTATATTTATTTAAAGAATTTTTAGGTTGCACTTAATATTACAAAGCATCAAGACTTGTATTTCTGTTTACACTGAAGAAACTCCTAAACTACTAGACCGTTTATTACAATTCTTTTACTTATTAATAATGTTAGTTTAACACTGGGTAAGATCAGTTAAAAAATGTACCCTACTGAAATACCTCTAACATACAAATAACCCCTATAAAATTGTTAAAGTTTCAACAATTATATATACATTTTGAACTGGACGGTATTATAATCTACCATAGCTTAAAAACTACTGAGAAAACAAACTATCCGATATTTTGAATACAAATGTGGGTATGCAGTGGGCATGAGCGCGTAATATACATATGTTAATTCCACTAAGTTGTACTTACTTCACCGGTATTAGCACTGACGTAAGACGGCGCAGCATTCTCTCTGACAGCAGCTTTAGGAACGGGTTCAATTCCTTCGGGCAGGGGTATGGTGCCTGCCAGTCGCGCATACTCCACGTCCATACTGCGTATAAACGGCGAAGCTAAAGCCATCTTGGCGCTCTCACGATCTTCTTCGTCGTATGCCTGCAGAAGCATTTCCAGAGTTTGCATCTCCGGCACTTCACAGTTGTTACCCCATTCCTGTTAACACGACTTAGTTAAAATTTACACGGAATATTAAAGATAACACACGTAACGTTTGATTCAACGCACTAATCTCAGGACGTACTTGTTACATTTAAAAAATACCTTAAGTGTTGAATCTGCCATTTATAGAGGCTATAATACATGCTGCCACGAATAGAAACAAACAGAAGCGTCTATGAACCATGACGTTAAAACGCTGAAATTATATTCTTTTTGTGACCTTGACAGAAATTTTACCCCTTAAAAAGTTAAAAAAAAAGCAGAAAAATATACTATATTTTAAGGACCACTAAGCTTATCGATGCTTAAAAAATATGTAAATAATCGCGCACGCAGTTACGCGGGTCAGCTAATGTTTAATAAAACATAAGAGGATATATCACACATTATTACCTTATAAGCTTTTTCAGCTGCGACTGCATCGCCTCTTGCTAGCTGAACAAGAACAATGGCAACAGTCAAACGACCCACGGCGCCCGTGTAACCAGTCTCAAGGTGGAAACCGATCTCACGCCTCAAGCTGTCCACAGCCTCATCATAGCGCTCCAACTTGACTAGCAAACGCGAAGCCTTGCTGATGTACTCAGAGCCTTGATGCTGGCTACTTTCCGCCTTTGAAGATAACACAAAAAAAATTCAAATATAACAACAAATACCCTTAAAACAGTTATTTAGAACATACTAAAGGCAGTAGCAAAGATAAATAAAGTTATATACTAATTAGCGATGACTCGCTGTTTTTTCACGTTGATTTTACATAAACTATACTATCGGACTTGACAGACGTCGTCTTGTATATAGGTCTTAAGTACAAAAATTTCAAAATATTCAGGCCAAATTGTAAATCTAAAACCATTCTTGAACATTCATAAAAAATTACATCAAAATCCGGCCAACCGTTTAAACGGAATTTAATTACAAACACACGCACAGGTGATTGTGAAGTGATGTGAAGAGTCAAAACCACACAAAGATAAAAACCTGAAAACTAACCGACAGCATTTCACGGGTTTTGATGTAGTGTGGCCCTTAATTAATTAAAATACAAAATAAAGGTGTCTTCATAACGTTAGCTTTCTGTTAGTACCATCAAGATTTTATCATCTCTTATGGAGATTAACCGGAACCGAGAAACAAAATGTTTTATATATTATAACTTTGTTATAAGTACCATACATAAATTCATATGTATTGAAAAACATCTGTTGAACCAGACAATTCAATTTTATTTATTTGTATGGCTCAATAATCCATCCTCTAAGATGCCAATCTTGATAATGTTCATGTAGTCTAGTTTTAATAAAGAGAAAGTATAGCCTACTTTAAAAAACATAAAATAATAAATATCACTCACCGAAGATACATCAGCAGCCTGCTGGAACAACTTCACAGCGAGCTGCGGTGCCTTCTCTTCAATAACTTTAGCAAGTTTATCCAGGACATTGGCTGCAGCATCCCCAGAACCATGTTGTTGGTACAAACTGCTCGAGTTACACGCCAAGTTGAACAACTGTAAAATATAAACATAGTAGCAAACACGTATGTATGGCTTCAATTTGTATGATGAAAATAGCCTATAATTAAAAATAACAATTGGCAGTTATGAAGTGTAACAAAAAAACATTCGCAATTTAATATTATATATTAGGATTAGTATATTATTATATACACTTGCCACACAGTATAATACTAGCTTTTATTTGTGGACAAAAGACCTTGTAAGCCATTTTAACTTCTCCCATTTTTGTACTTTGTTGTTACAACTGTAGAATGGTATCCTTAATGATATATGCGATTGCCAACTTCTGTTTTTGCCCATATTTATCCCAGAAACAAAATACAAAAATCTAACACCACAATACAATCAAGGTATATTGTGTACTAAGCTTCATTAAGAGCTCTAAAAAAGCAGAGTTGATTTAAAATTTCACTCACTTCTTCCGGCTCTGCTAGTTCCTTGCTCACAATAATAGCATTCTCAATAGCTTTAGCTGCATGGAAGAATGCACGATTTTTTGCATAGAACTCAGCAGCTTTCAGGTGACATTCCTTGGAATTCTTCATATCCCGAGATATACGGTAGCACTGAGCTAAAATTAGAATTAGTATTAATATAATTAAAATCAGAGAATTATATTTTGAAATGTTTCTACATGCACTTTATGAGGTATATATACTTATTTGTATTATTAATAAAAAGGGTACACATGAACACAATTTGAAATAATCACCTTATATATCATGAATTTGTGTGGTTTTATGGCTTACTGTTTCGAGTAAATTACTATAACATTGGTAATAGAATTTGTCTCACTTACACTTTATAATAGATATCTCGGTCAAAGCTCACCCAATCAATTCAACAATACTAAATATCAGAGGAAAAGAAACCATTTTCTAAGCACCACATACAGTTTCAAATGTTTTTAAAAAGAAGCTATTGTTTTTATATAATTTAACAAAAGGTCCATACCGGCTTGGCTGTATTCATCGGCAGCAGAATCATAATCCGGCTTCCATTTCAGCCAACCAGTTTTTAAACTAGAAAAAATATTCCATTTTATACATGTGATCAACACCAACATTTATAACACTACATACAAAAACCATTTAATGCAAAAATAACTTTAGAATAATTTAAAAGTTTTAAGAAATTTTTCATACCAACTTTGTACAGAAACAGAAAACTTAAAGATCATAACATTTGTCTACAAAACTATTGCTCTAGAAAGTAATTTAAAAAACTGTTGGGTATACAATTGTTCATGAAAAGAACTAGCCAGCACGCACAGCAGTAATAATAAGAAACTCATTAAAGTGCAACTAAATAATTTCACTGAGCAAAATAAAGAAAAGGACATTTTTGGTAAAATATTCAATAGCTAAGCTATGAGCAATAAGTATTTATTATTTATTATCAAGTCTTGTAAATTGAAATCAACTAATAGTCAAATATTTACTTGGCCATGTGCTCCAAAGCATACCACTTAAAATATACCCTCCATCATTAATTACTAAAATTTTTGTTCCAAGAATAATTGTTTTTTAAATAAGAACAGTGCAAAGTTGCAGAATTGTTTGTATAACTGTTATTTAGAGATGTTAAAGACAGAATCTTTTAAAAGGGTGTGGCAAAACTATAACAAAATGTCATTTATTAACAAAAAATTTGTACCTCCTACCTGCATACATTTCGCGAAAGAATCTTTTTTACTGTGTTAAGATTTCTCAAGTCGGTTTCAGATTATTTAAAACATTCAAATTATGAGTGATGTAAATATCAAGACTACGCATAGCGAAAAAAACTTAAAATCTATGAAATTTCACATATTATATATCAGTTGCGTGTAAATGTGAAAGCATGGTAACAACGTTTAAAAAACAATAGGTTCTAAAACTCACTGTTTTTCGGCTGCCTTGCAGTGCTCTTGTGCTTCTAGAATCTTCGACATCTTTACGCTTCAAGAATATTCAGAAAGTTTAAGAAGTTAGACTTTTAAGTTCTCCTGGTTAGTTGAAACTGGAACATTCGAAAATCGATAGGCTTTATACGCTTATAGTTTGTCAGATAGACGTCAAAATTGTCATTGTCAAGCATTATGAAGATCATATTCCATCTTTAGTCCATAGATTATATTACTATTCTGAAAAAAGGTAAGAACAGTTTTGATACCTCACATGTATATTGACTTTGTTACATTAATTTTTAAATGACACAGGATTTACGTTACAAAAATATCAATGTTAACTATCGTAAAGAAAATATTAATAATAATTTATGGAAACATCGTTCAAAGAAAATTATTAAAAATGTTTTATTATCATATTAATAATATGTAATTGTTACACAAATTATAAAATATTCTTGTAACTAGTCTGGACGTTCGAAATACGCGTCGTTATCCGCTGACAAGGAGGTCGATGGACTACATCTAGAGGCGATTTCGAAAAGTTAACAACTTAACCTTAATATTTAATTATTCATAAATATATTATTACCTTATTCATAAATATATTGACTTTAAATTAACGTTATTATTTTCCTGAAATTCCATGAATTTCTATTATCTTTTGACAATCACCATATAAGACAGCTCACCATGATAACAAATATACCTGTATATAGTACGATGTAGGCGGGCTTGGAATTGTGGACAGAAATAATTGTCTGGCTAGACTATTCCACAAGCTAATTTTAGGCATGGACTTCACCAAAATGACAAGGATTTTCAGCAATCCAAATTGTTTCACACGTTTTTTTCACTATGTATATATATTATACACGGATATTAATTTGTCTTACTAGTAATATATAGTAGAAAATAATATTGTAGATGAAAAGTAGAATAACTATACTACAATAATATCCCGGCCCTATCAACGAAAATTATTACTTGTCTTAACTTATTTGTTTTAATAGAAAACTCTTACTGGACTGTAGTTCAAGCGGAATTTTAGTTTCCTGCAACGGACGGCCAAATATCCTAATAAGTACTTTAACAAGAGTCTGTTTTTAGGTTTTTTTTTTATAAATAACGCCATTAGCAATCACTGCGATTGTTTTTACAAAAGTTTTTGTTCCGACGTTGATAAACATTAAATTTTTTATATAATATAAACCAAATAAACATTTCGTGACGTTTTAACGGGCACTTCTAAAATATTGATTATTAGTTTTAGATGTACTAATAAAGAACACAGTCATGTTTTTAACAGAAATTCTTAATTCAATCCAGGTGCTAGGTCACCGTACTAAGAAAGTAATTGTGACTAGTAATATTGTTATTTGTTTAGTAATGGTATTTCCATGTGGGAATGCGCGCACCCCTAACTTGTGATCCCCCGCCGCTCCTAAGCGTAGGGGAAGATTCTAAAGAAAATCCACTGAACATTCGTGGGAGCCAAATGTATAAGAACGTAAAAGTTTAGAACTCAGAGAAATACCTGTATAACTAGTTGTATAATTTATTTTCATAATTTTTTAACTCGTACTTGATATCGGAAAGTATTTTAATGAACGTATGCTTTTGCTAGCGTCTTCGTTTCTATATATTTATTATTTTTGTATGATTCAAATATACTTGTAAATGTCACTTTAAAAAAATATAGAAAAAACGATTTGACAAGTCTTAAACTAATGCCTACCAAGCCTTAGAATAGAGGCAAAAGATTCTTATGTTTTTGGCATATTTAATAGGATTGTCTTCCGTTAAGTTTTGGCGGTTAAATTCAGGCGGCATCTAACCTGTTGATATAAGCTAAGTTGTATGGTAGCCATAAGCCTAAACGTCTCGCATAATTGATTTACCTCATATAATAAATCAGTATAAACCGAATGTCTGCACATTCAATGCATATGATTGCACGTGATTAGAAAAGAGCGATAGAACAGAAAAGTATATTTTTACTTTTTTGTCTGTCTGCCTATCAGCTTATTTCTGAAAGTACCGGGCGGATTTTGAGCATAACGTAGTCTTTGTTTTATTCGAATCCAATGTCAGGCAAAAATTATCCGCATATAAGGATATTAATAATAAATAAATCATATCGTATTGACAGATCGATTGAAATGTCAGGCAGTCCTCCTCAAAAGTTTTTTTTTTTGTATTGAAGTATTTGTATTTTACTTTTATGTCTATTTTATAAAAACCTAATTATGAATTAATACATATAAGACTATAATGAATCAGTAAACTTCACAAGTCCGTACATTCAATTAACTTACCCAAGAAGAATGGCAGACATCTAAAAATGGTTGACAAAATTGATGTTATAACGTTATCATTAAATTGTATTTTTCAACGAAACACCCGTGAAAACATAGTGGACAGGAAAATTGTTTATGCAATCACTTTTAACTATTAAAACTTTCTAGTTGAAAAAAATAGGCCAGAATCATATTAATAATTATAAATTTGTACTTAAATATCAATCTCTGTTGTTATCTGGTTAAATGCTGGGAGCAGTTTCAAACAAATTATGAAAAGAAAAAACTAGAAGATAAGCTGTTTTATGGGTTCAACATCTAATATTTACATAGTTCGATAATTCCCACGATATGTATTGATAATAATGTGTTATCTCCCACTTCAATCATAGTCAATGTTAAATAATACGATATAACTACCTTCAGAGTCCGAGGCGCCGAATTTGAATAATAATTAAAATGTAAAATTATAATATAATATAATATTGAACCGTTGAATCAATTGTGATGAATCTTAGTACTGAGTGTGACAATCGTGTAAACGGTTATAAGCTTTTCACTGAATTGATCGATAAGCAGAATTTGCTGACAAAATCCACATTAACGCTAGTGAAGCAACGGTTAAAAAGTTAGAAAAACAATAATTTTAAATAAAATGTTATTATTAATTACTTTTTGATATTTTTGTTAGAGTAATGTCTAAGAAAATAATTTTCACCTAAACCCTGCAACCTTTAAATGTTTTTTTTTTTATCGTGGAAAATAGATTTAGAAAATTGGCAGAGCTATTTTTATATAAAAATGAGAAAAATAACACAACTGTTGCTTTAACCTTCCAGGAACTCCAGTATCATCGTGTGCGCGAATAGGACACTTTTTTTGCTACACAACAAAGTTTCTAAATTTAAAAGTAGCAGAGACCTGCCATTCGGTCCGCATACATTGTGTGTACACATTTGATGAGGAAATAAAAATAGCCTAAGAGACAAACAGTAACGTAAACAATTAAATTTATACGTATAAACTATGGTTGTTGGTACCCTGGTTTCAGAAGCGTTAGTTTACTTCAGTTTTAATGATGATAATGATATCACTATCCCGATGACGGTGATGGTAATGAAGTAAAAGTAGGTTCAGTTACGCCTTATAATGTTAGCTTTTTCTCCGTGGAAGTTCCGTCAAAATCTGTTCAACCATTTAGATGTTCAGCCGGTGCAAACGAACAGGCAAAATTTTGTGAAAAAATGTATGTTCTGTTTTGTGTAATCTATACAGTTTCATATTCATTTAAAATAAAGCTATTATGTATTTTTAATTATTAGCATAGGTAAACTTAACTGTAGCTGAATTACTATGGAACGTTATATTGGTCTGTGCTTTTCTTTCTGACCATTAAATGGACAGGTTTGGCAATTTATAAACAGCCCTTGTTAAGCACTAATAAAGAATAAAGGTCCTTTCAAAAAAAAACACGTGTACGGTTCTCCCTCATTTTAACCAGTTCAACCCTTGTGATAGAATGATTTAAATAAATAATGTATATAACAAAATTTGTTATCAGGGAATTAGGTGTCTCAAGGTAAGTTGGGACTGGCGCGCACACTAATTGGATGGGCGACGCCTCTTACTGCACTAGCCACGGATTAGCTATAAATGGACCTTGGATATCGATTTCGTGGTTTGCATCCTTTAATTTTTAAGCTACATTAAAACGGAATCCGTTAACAGATGAAGATATATTTGAATATGTTCAAAAGATTATATTAGATAAAATGAATTAAAATTAATATTTACACTATTTTTGGAGTCAATGGTCTTGATAATCGAATAAAAGTTGCCATAAGGTCCCAATTCCTTAGCTATTTATTTCCCTAAATCTAATCAAAATCAATTTCAGCGTTTTGAGGATTAACCGGAATAAACAAACAGACAGATGAAAATTTACAAATTGCCGTTCTTCCAAAGTACCGTATATACTTTTATACGCTTTTGTATCTCCAACTGTAATTTTAATATTACAAAGACACTTAATTTATAGGTATAAATTGTCCTCCAAAAAATCAAACAATAATATAGATCTATTTTGTTTTTCTATTAGATTTTTTATAGTACATTATTAGATATGCTTTTTTTATATTCGTGATTAAGAAAGATTGTTATTCCAAGATATTGTTTATAAAAATACTTCTTAAGGCAGATTTGAAATAATCTGGGCTTATCGTCGAACGAACGCAGATAATAGACTGAACTGGTAGGTAAGCTACAAGTGGGTGTCAAAAATAAACAAAACAATCTCTCTTTATAACAGCGTTTAAAAATTTATTGAAATAGTCTATAAAATGGATATAGATGTTCACATAGTAAAGTTGAATCATTAAAGTATAGGTAGCAATGCGAAATGCCTAAATTTTTTAATACGCTCACCGAGTTAGGGGGTGTTAACTCGTTACGGCAATGAAAATTCATATTGAGATACCATAGGATGTCTATTTTAGGCGACAATTCGTTAAAGTCTGTATTACTTACATTATCTTTCCACGATCTTCTGTTTCTTCAAAGAATTCCAAAAGGCGAATTAAATTTTTGGATTTACTGCAACTGACATATTTTTTCAAATCACTGTATTCATCTCAAGATAATTGTATTTAGTAATATTCAAAGCTAGCGCCTGTACATAGTAATATTTAGTATCATTATTTACCTGTATGTTGACTACACAACCTTTTAAAAATGGAATTTTACAAATGTTTGCACTTGCTTTCAGCTTTAAAGGGAAAGTTTTTAATGCAATAGGTTTATTCGTTTGTCCCAGACTAAGACTAATCCGACGGTTAGGATAAATATAACATAAACAAGTAAATTTAGTTTAATTTATAATGGGAGAATAAATTATTTCATTGTAAATTCTATTTTTTCTTTTTAAATATGCAGTAAAAGTTTTACCTTACCAATTATTCATCTCAACATAACTGTAGTGTGGAAGTTGGTCAAATAGTTGTAAATCTAAACTTTGAACGCAAGGGCGGAGGGCGCGCGCCGTAGCCGTGGTCTGCGTACGCGCAGGTGTGCTTCGTGAGAAATCTTTCCCCTTAGAAACAATTTTGGCAGGCGGAGTGCAATTCGCAAGAGGACGGGGTTACTTATTCCCACGATTATAATTTTAAGTAAGCTATCAGCCATCATAATGCAAACTTTTGATAGATTTAATTAATTATCTTATATATGTAATTAATATATAGTAAAAATACTATTTTTATTAAAATATTGTTCCAGTTAATACTTTATACTTTACATAAAATAATTTGTTTTTAACTTAATACGGCTTGCTTTACACAAAAATGATAATGCTGAAATAAAAGTTGGATATTTTAAGCGCAATAACACCAGTTATCAGTCAATATCTACATCAAAATCCGTCCGGCTCTTTCGATAATTAGCGGACACAATAGACAGACACATGAAAAGTGCAATCGTAGCTTTATTATAACATCGTGCATCCTTTCAAATACATAAAGAAATATTATTTTAATATAATAAACTTTTTTCATTAAATACTTTCATTAATTAATTCTGAAAGAATCCCTTCAAGTTCTACAACCATCGTCACGTTGACAACAACATGCGTAATAAAAAGGAGGGTTCTTGAAATTAATGTTCTAGACATTCTTTCTTAACACCGGCCGAATAGCCCCCACACACTACGCTTGAAACCAGGTGCCACCCGTGAGAATCTGTACGGAGTTGCGTAGGGACCCAGACAATAGACAGATAATAAAAATCAATAGTAATTATTCAGAGATTCATGACCGAACTAATTTTCTTTTCTAGGTTACAATAAGACATTGATGTTTTTAGCAGTTTCAGAAAAATAAAAAATAAATATTTATATAAATATAAAATATTTGTATTAATAAGAATAGGCTTAGAATATATTATAACAACATGAGTGCAAACACTGTCCTGTGGTTTTCCTTACTTTAATTATTGTTTACTTATTATATACTTATATACAAGATATTTATTATATATGTACTTATTATCATTAATGTATATAATATTTTGTGTCAAATCTGTTTAGGAATTTTGTTAGAGTGGACACAGACAGAGAAAAGACGTAAAAAAAAGAAACATGTATGTTCTATCGCCCACAATTGTTTTTCTATAAATTCATTGAATGCACATAGTATGCGGTTTCTACTCATTTATTATATGTATTCTGAAAATTATAATATTAAGAATTGTTACTAAATAAAACGTTGAAGCCTAACATTAATACTTCGATTACTAATAAACAAAGATATCTGAAATTTAATCCCGACAGACACAATATTGCTACATTGCATATGTTTTTTATTTCGTGCATATTATTTTAGAAATTATGTGGTTACAAACGGACAGACAACCCAATTTTTTTTTTATTATATTTCCGTATTTAATAAAAACAGGAAACTTTTAACCAAACTTCAAACAATTGCGCAAACCAAAAACAATCTTGAAACATTTGTATTTTGTTTTTAAGCGTAAACAATTAGCAGGCTTCTTAGTTGGAAATAAACTTTTCATCTATATTGTAGGTATTTAAGGGTTCTCTATGGATTTGTTATTATTTTTTATTAGAGTCTAAATTTGGAAAATTTTAATGAACGAACTGACACGCGCAACTTCGTGTACGTCACTATACGAGTAATATAAAAAATTAACAACTATTTAAAAAGTTCAAGCCAACTTTTATCATAGGACTTCTTTTCGAACTATTTATGAAGAACAGTTGTATCGTAATTTCTATTGTTTCGTAATTTTACCCTTTGACGCAGTGCACACAACAGAAGCTCTCAAAACGAATAGTTTTCCTATTTTTACAACATTTTTCATTGATGCTGCGCTTTTATTAATCAATGCGTAAGGCTGCTATAAACTAGAGCCTTTCTTGAGCTCCAACAATGAAAAAAAAATCAACTAGGATTATGGGTTTCTAAGATTAGCGCATCCTATCAAACAAACTCTTAATTTTCATTATATTCGTATAATATACGTACTTATTATACAAAGACGGCCCCCCGGTTTTACTCGTATTAAGTCTCCTCTTAAGAGAAACTTAAATAGTCGTTAAATTTTTCTGACATATTCCGATTAAATTAAATTGCCTTTTTTACAGTGGTATAAAACCTATAAAGTGACAGTAACTGAATCGCTCCAATCTTTTCCAAGTTAATACGTCAGCAAAGGAAATAGGGATTAATTTCTATGTATTATAAGTACATATAAACTCTATATATTCTACGACCATTCCGATTCTTAAGCTATAACTCTCTTTTCATGCAATTCCTCGAATCTCACTTGACCGGAGAGGACACCAAAAAAGTCTATTGCAATGGAACTGTTTGTACAAAAATAGAAGACTTAATTCACATTTCAAATATATGAAATATATCATAAAATTAAATTTTCATCGCATCAGCGTTAGTAAAGTCTTTTTCCATAAATTCATTGAACGCGATTACTGCTGATTAGTTATATGTAGAGAAGATACAATTTTAAATACACATTTGTGGTCGTGCGCAACCGATAATAACCAGTCTGGGCTGAACTCTATTTATTATGATTCATCATACACAGCTAAGACCAATTTATCTTGGTTTACACAAAACGAATCTACCCAACATTTGTTTTGTATTGTTTCATATCGCAACATAAATATTCATTCAAAATAATTTTATAGTCCATACTATACGGTTGAGTAATGCCAAAATACCTGAACCTTATAGTGTTATTTCGAACGATTATTTAAACGACTAAAACTTTATTATTTCTAAACCGACTGTAACGAAATAAAAAGTAAATTATAAGTAAGTTTACTACAATAAAATAGTGAAAGCCTCATCCGAATTGGTTAAACCGTTTCTAAGATTACGGCGCACAAACGTACAGACCAAAAGGAAAAAACTTAAAATCACGTTTTGGCTTCTATTACGTTAAAAATGTCTCCTAATAATAGGTTTTCTGTTAAATGTTCTATGTACAAAAAGCAATCAGTTACATTTTTATTATATGTATTGAATAATAGGTTACTTCTGAGAGGCATTTTTATTTATATAAATAAAAGTCAAATATCTCTTAGTAACAAAAGCGCGTAGAGCCGCAGGTCACTCCTAGTATTCAAAAAAAGACATAAAATCGAATTTCAAGTAGTTTATGAAGCCAATACTATTCGGTGACCTTTGAGAATATCTATATCAAACGTAGGCTACAATTTTCCAAGAACTGTGATGTTGCAGATCTTCATAGGCGGTACTGATCATTTCCGAGAATAATAGGTGCAATTGCCTCTAGTCTATAAAAATAAAAATAATAACTACTTAATCTTTATACGTGGATTTTAATAAAACTAAGTACCCTACTTATACGGTAGACGCCTCATAAAAATCTCTAAAAACAGGCTCTTATTAAAATATTAATTTGTCTATTTGACGGTTCGTTGCAATAATCTATAAAATTAAATAAATGTCATTTTTGAACAACAGTCCTCTAAGTGTTCTATTGCACTGT
>JAOSYY010006598.1:0-28881 GCA_025727935.1 Hebomoia glaucippe
AGTAATGCTTTAGCTACTTGCTAAAAATTGATACCGAAGATTTACTTACATTGTTACATACACAATTATCTATATCGCATTTATCGAGATAGTACGCACTTTTATCTTAATATGAGTTATGCTAGTTTATATGAAATTATGAACGACTCTATATAGAAACAGATTAGAGCCCGAATTCTATAAGGTGATATAAAACGCAGCTTATATTTTATATTGTCCTTTATGGCAAGTCTATTTAAAAATTATTAATTTATATTTGTATAATATCTATCATACATAATTGAATAATTTCTAGACACTAGATATATTGGGTTAAAATTTGAATTTAATGAAAAATTTCGCCATTAGAAGGCTTACCTGCATACATTTATAATATCATGCATGAAAAAGTAGTATTAGTATTTTTCTCAAATTAGTTTAAAAAAAATGGCTTCCCTTACAAATAATAAGATTTTCGTTAGGTACAGACCCATATTTCCTCTAAGCTTTAATGATTTGTAAATTCATTACGATCAGTGTTCCTTTTTGTATTATATTATTCTAATCACTTATTGCAAAAAATATAAGTGTTTTATGTAATATTCTATGATTTATTTTATATGGGTGTGCCTCTGGTCTTCGTCTACCTAAATTCCTGTTTACGTTTTTAATAGAATTATTCTCGAGTCGCAGGAAGTTATAAAAACACTATAGTTTTATAATAAAAATCGTAAATTCGACGTAGATAGCGTAGATTACTATTTACAGTATACATTGTAAGGTTGTTGATATCAGCAAGATTTAGGTCTCGATCAATCTATTCAAACGTCGTCATATGATAACACGAGATTTTATGAGTTTTTTAGGTTATCCGGTAAAGCAAGTCATGATAATTAATTAAGATAATCATTTAAGCACTATGATTAGACAAGACAAAATATAAAATAATCAATATATAAAAAACTATATGAATAATTACGTAGGAAAGCGTTCTCTATTTATGCTCATAGTCAATTTAGTAATTTATTAATTTTTAAGCTAAGCACTGCTTATATGGTCATCTGCAATGTACTGGCATGTATATATCTAAGAGGCACGGTTTATGTTCACCCATACTACCTGTACTAAGTTTTCTTTATATATATCCATACAAAAATTAGGTTTTCGTTGAACTCCGAGATTTGATTACATTGTTTGTTTGCTATCAGTGAAATTCATAAAATATTTTAAAAACTGTCCAAAATGCTGCTTTGTTTTAGATTTTTTTTTACACAATGTGATTAATTAATTAAATATAGGATTATTTAATTAGCAGAGTGGCGTGTGGTGGTAATGCCGGCAATCTTCCTCCAGCAGACAATGATGACGACCTCACAAGTCTCAGCTGGTTACAAGACAGGAATTTACTCAGAGGTAGTTATTCAAAGTCAAATTGTATAGTCCACGACGGAACGAGCACTTTGCGCGTTACATCCAATATATAAAATTCTATTGTCACGGTGTGTGTAATTGAACTCCTCCGAAATGGCTCGACCGATTTTCGTGAAATTTTATATGCATATTCAGTAGGTCTGAGAATCGGACAATATCTATTTTCGTCCCCCAAAATGTTAAGGGTGGTCCACCCTTAATTTTTTATTTTTAGAGTTAATTTTTTTGTATTTACTTTTTTATGCTATATCATATAAAAAATATACAACCCTAAATATTCACACGTCCAGAATCAACTCCTATGTTGCTACGTTATGTGGCAAAACCACGTTTGGTGGGTCAGTTGGTTGAATATATGTAAAGCCAAAGGTGTGTTTCATGTTCAATCTTTAATTTGTAAATTTATAAATAATTGAAAAATACTAAGGCGCTTACTGTTATCCAAAAACATGAATGAATAGTCAATTAATAAAATTAAATACATTTAAGTTTCCTCTGGAGTTGTTAATTAGTTAACAACGTACTATAGATCAACTATTTATTCTTTCATTTATTAACAGTGATCCGTTACCCGAACGCAATTTTCAATAGTCCTACCACTCGTTTAATGCTCGATTGTTATCAGATTTATGATCAATCAGAGAGATAACAGTAAGATCAGTCGACACAATTGCACCGTATCTTATTTTGTTTATTATGTAAAAGAGAAATACCACTTGTGTACTTACCTTGTTAAGGACGATAAACTACGAGATAATTTATATCTGGTTTCAGGTATCAATCTGACTTCGAAGAGCGATGTAGAAGACTCAAAAATTTTAAGGAATGAAGTCATAATCAAGGTAAATGTCAATTCAAATCCAAAAACAACACATTATTTTGTTTATTATCGTTAGTACCTAAACACATTAAACACAGAATTTGTAAACAAGAAAAACATCAAGACTTCTTTTTATATTAATATATAAAAGTGTTGATTCTTCTGAGGCTTTTATTAAGGAACTTTAAATGTCGTAAAAATGGTAATAAAAAAGCTTCTGCACATAAAATTTGTTTAAAGTCTTATATACTATATATTTTATACATAGAAATACTGACAGAAATCTACACGTGGTATATTCAAGCAAATGTACTAACTTATAGTATATTCTTAACCTAATTGCAGACGGAGTCAAAAACCCCTCCACCCATTACTCGTGTCCCCTCTCCCCCTCGAACGCCATGCAAGGCGCCCCCGTCTCCTCCCGCAAACACCCATACCAAACCCCCTTATTCCTTTTCGTGTCTAATCTTCATGGCGATAGAAGCAGCGCCAGCGCGCGCCCTTCCTGTCAAAGAGATCTACGCGTGGATCATACGACACTTTCCATACTTCAAACACGCGCCGCAAGGTTGGAAGAACAGCGTCCGACATAATCTGTCATTGAATAAATGCTTCCATAAAGTGAGTGGAATGAATCCGATTAGGATACTAGGTTAGCTTTAATTTAATAAAGTCCTTAATCGAGAAAATGTAGACAATTTTTTTTTCTATAGCCTAGCCTAGCCAGGCTTTCGCCTGTTGATTAATACCGTTTGTTTACTAAATTTGTGCTTGGCTCGAAGACTATGAAACTTATATTATACTTAATTGACATGCGCAAATATTCTCTACTTTCTGCTATTAAAAGGATAAGAATGTGTAATTAAAGTCATTAAACCCCTATTGTTTTGAAATTCCAGGTGGCAGCCGCACCTGGTGTAGGTAAAGGGTCGCTTTGGACTGTCGATCCACAACATCGCTCCACTTTGATACAGGTTAGTACATAATTTTTTTTTACAATTAGGTTTATAAAAAGCGCTTTTTATAAAATTTAGAAACCCTCTATGCTAACAGTGCAATAGGGTCTTACAGGATCGAACCTTCGTAAGGTAAGAGCTAAAAATGTCCTTTAACAGTATTTTAGCTTATTGCAACAAACTGTCAAATAGCCAAATTGATTTGAGAGATTTTAATAAATGAAGCCATTAATATACAACAAGATTTTTTAAATGTTTGGTTACCGTTTTAATATTAGTGTTCCATGATGAGTATGTAAACATGTTTTACTTCTTGTGAAGATGGTAATGAAATACAAGAATTAACAATATATTTTTATTATGTTAAAAAAATGTAGTTAATTCTTTAAATTTTTAATTTACCTAAAATTACGTTTGAAGCATGATTGTTAATACATATTAGGGTAAACGTACATACAAAATAATGTCAACGCGAAGTGTGAAAATTTTGAATACGTGTAAATTAATTGTTATAACAATGCTGCAATATGGTGTACATACAATATATTTTTTAAGCTAGCCTATAATACGTAAATAATAAAAAAATCGTCTTAAATAAAAATATATGTATTGATTCTAGGCTTTCGGTCGTCAGCCAATACCGCCCGTCGAAGTGGAGACTGCGGAGCCTGGCGGCAAGAACGCTCCGGATCCGCAGCTGTTCCCATATTTAGCGAAGAGGCTTGCCGCTGACACTAGCGAACCTGGTGCCGATGAGTATTTAGCTGCTGCCACCGTGCTCGCTATGAAGTACGGACCCGCTGTACTCGATCAGGTACACCATCCATTTCAACATCGACGATATATTGAATCTATTTATTACGCATAATCAATTAGTCCTTAGGAGTTCACCTAGTGTACTAATGCAATCGTAATGTCTGTGAGAGATTTAGCAACCCTAGAAGATTGAGCGTGTAATATTTTCAGAGAGTATATGTAGAACGGTAAGTTCTACAGAGTACATTCTGTCCGATAAACTGAGCTAGAGGACGTTGCGTTTTTATTTGTTATATAATATGTATTTAGGTTTTATAATAGATCTAAGCATTCTCTTAACAGAAATATTCTATAAAATCAGCTGTATAGGTAAATTTCTATTCATAATACCGGTTTTATTAAATATGCCAAATTCTTATCTTCCAGTTACCCCCAGAAGCTCATTTGATAATATCACGGTGCGCACGCGATGAGCACTCGTACAGTGGCGCAGGTAGCGGGGAGGAGCGACGCACGGCCGAAGCTTTGCTTAACCTCGCCGGCGTCACGAGCCATACGCATGCCGCGCTTAGCTAGCGGGATTAGCTTTAAACGGTGAGCCAAGGGTGAGACGTCTTTTGTTTGTAGCATACCAGAGGTGGGCAACCGTTTTGATAATTCAATACGCGTTACATAATAAGCTTTGGCGGTAGACTGCTAGTAATACTAAGACTACACCTGTTTTGTTTAATTGGTAATTTTTTTTCTGAAATATTACAAGGTAAAATTTTTAGGAATTGTGTTTTTTGTTTTATCAAATTACAAATAAAGATGATTTACTCTTAAATTACGGCATTGATACCAAGCTTATGCTAGAAAACTTACCTAACGTAACGACGTATAACCTTTATGGAAATTATTAAAATACATCAATATGAAAACGGTTTACCACCTCAGCACTAGTAGTTATCTATTATTTTAATTTAGAAATCACATATTTATGACATAATCCTTAATTACTTTTTGAGAACTACACTGACTTCAACAAAAATATGAAGCTTTGTTATATGTTTATTGAAACTAAATTAATTTTGTTTTATCTTTTTATAAAGAAGACTTGAAGTAATACAAACTCATATTAGTTACCGGTACAAATATTATTTTAAGATATTGTGTAGGAATAAGTTTTGGGTTTAGAAAAATATTTTATGTGATGCTGAACCATATAGGTGGACAATTTCTTTAAACAACTACTCTAGCCAAATTATTCAATTACAATATATTTTGGTTGCATTATTTAATTAAAATATGCTATTGTAAGAATATATATTTCTGTAAAATTAATTATATATTCTGCCTTTCTATTCTGTGTGTACTGCTCAAAAATAATTCTAATATTAGGTTTTGTAATAAGTTTAAGACTTCTACTTCCCAGCGCGGGCCAAGCCTGCTAACAGTGATCGTTACATATTAGTTCTAAGAACAAAAACAAAACTTTAAATTAGTCCACAGATGATATTATTATAAGGCTTGTCTATGGCCACCTCTATAAATAAACATATAAAACGTTTACCATTCTCTAGTCGTAGACATGATTATAAAATTCATTAAAGTGTACACAGATCTATTAGTAATAAAGGATAAAAATATATATAACAGATACAAAATTATATACTACTGAGTTCTTTTAGAAAGCGCCATTTGTCTGCTTTCATCGAATTTATGTAAAAAATAAAAATAGTATAGTTTTTGAATTTTCGATATCTCAAACCACAAATAAGATTCAAACTGCGACTTTAAAATTTAATTAGTATTTTTGACTAAAATTGAATTCTAGCAAAGGATAATGGTTTTATGGTTCTTCAAAAAATGCGTCATAATTTTATTTTTCTTATCGGTATAAAGAAGTAAAATATTTAAAATTTAAAACTACTTATGTAGTTAGGTAATAGTATAGTCAGATTGTATTTTATATAATCCTGTGATCTATAAAAAATCGTATATCAACAATATAACCACTTCAGTTATTGTCATCATAGGTGTAAGTATTTCCGATATTCATCCAAAATACAAGAGTTATATATTATAATATAATATATTTTTAAAATTGGGGACGATACAGCAGAAGAGCAGACTTAATTCAGAACTTTTTTAAATATATTTTTTGCATTTCAAAACGTATACTGAAGTAGTTAAAAGCTTCAGACCTAATTTGATATAATGTACATACATAATAGAATACTTATAACTATAAGCAAAGAGTTTGCGCCATGTGTTCTTCATTGCCTGTAAAGGCAATAAATAGCCTATTTAATATATTTGTTTTTTTTTCAGTATTCATATGTCTTAATGTGTATGAAAATAATATATAAATACACTTGTTCAATATTCGCAATTATATTAGCATCGGTCAAGTTTAAGGTTAATAACCGAAATAATTGTACACAGTTAAAATTACAATGTGGACTTTCATATTGTCGAAATATATTCCATAACACACGGGTGATTTTGAATATCTTCTATTAACAATTCAATAATCGTCGTAAATAGCACATTAACAGACATAAATATCTAAAATCGTATTTTCTGTGAAGTGCCTGCCTATATCGTATATTTTGTAACCTTATTGTAAATTTATTAACGTTCCCTTTTGAACTGTCTGTTTTCACATTAAATTGTAACTAAATCGTTCTCGTGTAATTAATTGTATAAAAAATTAATAATGAACCGTTTGAAAGTCTTAAGTCTAAGCGTGTATCGACATGTTCTTTCGATATAATATATTAATATGTAAACATATAATTTTGCGTCTTATATTCGATGCTGATGTATATTTACAGTAAAGTTAGTAGAAAATTTAACTAGACTGATGCAACGACTGATTCGTAAAGCAATATTATTTATTAGTAGAGAATAAAATTATTTTCAAAGCGATACGTTAATTGTGTTTGCATTCGCTATTCTATCATTTCGACTCATGATATCACTCTGTGCCAAATAAAAAAGAAATTCCTATTGCAAGCAAATCCAAATAAATAGATACCAGGATATATAAATATTTATATATTTAAACATTATAATTGTAGTTTTAGGCTATAAGTGATATAGTATAATTTTACGCTAAAGTGAATTATATAGTTACTTTTTGCTGTATTTATAAGCGTCTTCCATCTTACTCATAATTTTCTCGTAGAATTAAATACAGTCGTAGTGAAAAATCCATGTAGCTAGAGTATAATTTTTAGATAAAACATTTATCTGTCTTGCTGTGTGTCTACGGGTTTTGCAATGTGGACTTTTTACCACGACTCGCCTATATAGCCTTTTTTGGTGTTATAAACATTAGTAGATGAAAGTTTACAGCAATAATTAGTATATAATGTAGAATTTTGCTCGTAGGTATAATGTTAAGTGTGATACACTGCAGTTTAATAGAGCGGGGTTTTTAACTGGCAAAGCTTGTTTCAACTCGCGGGATGTAATAACTGTGTAAATATTTATTAAATAGTCCATTTACTCTGAAAACTCGTTAGAGTTGAGTTCTCTGTCTAAATTTCGCTTGCATAAATTCTATAATTTATGTAACCATTACGTATTGGTTAAATTTTAAACAAAGTTGAAAAATTGTCTACGATTGAAAAATTTCTCGAAAGGGTTATATCGATATGATACTAAAATTGTTATGCAGCTCATTTAATATAAATAATTTATCTATTAATTTATTTTAATTTAGATTAGTAAAATTGTTATCATTTTGTATAGTTATTGGTTCGTAAAACGAAAACACTGAAATAATCTAATTTGTTGAACTTTATTTGGAGTGATGGTTTTATGAATTTAATGGCGTCGCTTTTGTACCTATCACCTAAATAAAACAAATATTTAAAATAAATTGTACACAATAGATCAATGAACAAATTAGAAAACACAATAGATCAATGATCAAATTAACCTATTATTAAAAGGGAAACAAACCTCAATTTTGTATTTATATGATTGAGCTAATATAGTATTAATTTGAGTCGAGATCCATACTAAGCTTTTAACCATATAGTTTATAATATGCTAGTAATTGGATTACGTTATATGACACTTAAAAAATAATCATGATATGTTTTCCTAGAATTTTGTGACATTTTGATAATTGAGGTTGTTCTTAATTAAATCCAGTGGAAAGTATCAAAATTAATCGACGATATAGCACTCAATATGCCTTCAGTGTTAAAACGCTAGCTTAAGTTTGTACAATGGTAATGGATTCAATTGTGACGTCATTTAGCTTAAGTTGGTATGTCCGAACTATTTATAAGTATAATGTTGTTATTGTTAATATTTTCGCTGGCTTGCAAATGACACCAATTACTACATTTATTGCTATTGTTGAAAATTATTGCCAAAATTTTTATTTGTCAAAAATCTTTTTGTCTCTGTACATATCCATTTAAATAAATTATGTACCGACGATATTTGTTTTATTTAAATCGTCAATAATTTTGCGCCCATTAACCGACACATAAATAAGATTTGATGAGTTTTAACACTTTATACTGTATCCATTCATAAATTGGATAATTCTTTTACATTTAAATTCTTAAAGCCTTAAAAATTTAAGATGTTTACTGAATAAAATCAAGAATTTTTTATTCGATTGAACTTTCACAAGTAATAGTATATGTATACAGGATCTTTGGGGACTGCTCCCGAAAACGCAAACAGGTGGTAGTACTAATGACACATTTGATGATGGGACGGAGAAAAATTCTATCCTGACTAAAAAAAATCATATTTTAATTTTTTTTTTTTTTTGCGTTATTTACGCTCCATTATGTTAGTACAGGTAAATGAAACGAGTTTCATAAAAAAAACTATCAATGAAATACAATACCTGTAAAGCTTTCTGTACATATAATTCTAATAATAAATCATTTTAAATAAATTAGCGGAAAGGGAATACAAAATACGGATATAGTTAAATAAAAATGTTAATGTTTAATACTACCTTAATTTTATATCAGGATCGGGTTAATAAAATAAAATTATAGTATCTACATTCTTTATTATAAAAAAGTCTGTCTATTTCTATCCCTGAATTTTTCAACCAAAAAGTAAGTTTTATACAAATTACGCTTGGACTCAAGTTTTTGCTGCATTTTCACCCAGGTTATATACAATTGATTTTTGTATTTTAAGTTTTTTTTTTTGTAAACGTTCCTTATTAAACTTTTCGGACAAACCTCCGTCAAAAAAGGGTATTCCAAACATCTTAAAAAATGTTTGAAGGTCACTGATATTTATGGAGTATATTTGGAAGAACTTGTCGGGAATAGTTTCTTTTTCTTAAAGATATTAATATAAATTCACGACAAATACAATAATTTTGTTATTATTGCTAATGTTGATTTATTTTAGACATGTCGGACATTTTTAAAAATTAATTTGTTAAAATATTTTTTCTCACTATATACAGGTGTTTTGAGGACTGCTCCCGGAAATGTAGACAGGTGATAGTGCTAATGACACCTTTGAAGAAGGGACGGAATAATATTCGATCCTGACTAAGAAAAATATGACATTTTAAAACGTTTAAAAAGTTATTTCGCTCCATCATGTCAGTTCAGCTGATTTTGTTATCATACTTCATTGCTGATTTTTTTTAATAAAGTAATGTATTTTTTATGAAACTGTCATTTCATTAAGTTGTATTTACCAGATGAAGCTTAAATAATGCTAATAAAAAGTGTTAAAAATAGGTCTTCTTTTTAGTCAATATCGATTTTTTTTTCGTCCCATCATCAAAAGTGTCATGTGTACTATCATCTGTCTTCGTTTTCGGGGGCGGTCCCCTAACAATGTGTATTAGGGATATTTGGAAATTTTTGAAAATATCTGATAAAATCTGCAAATCTGTGTCAGAGCTTCAGGCGAAAATTTTGTAAATTTTAAACTTACATATATTGTAATATAAAATAAGTACTACATATTATTATAAATCCAAAAATACTCATAACATTTTAATTTTTATTATACAAAAATTAAAAAATAAATAAAATATTCAAGTATATTAGTCGTTTACTATTTAAAAGTAACATCTAATATTGTGCAATAAATAATTTTTTATTTTATTTTTTGCCTTTCATAAACGAACCTTCTTACAATGTCTGGTAAAATACTAATGTGATATTATATATAGGCTGTTTGGCGACTACTCTCAAAAACGAAGACAGGTGATAGTACTAATGACACCTTCAATGAAGGGATGGAGTAAAATTCGATTCTGACTAAAAAGAAGTTACATTTTTAAAACGTTTTATCTGCGTTATTTCGCTCCATCATTTTAGTCCAGCTGTTTTTGTTATCACGCTTCAATGCTGGTTCTTTTTTTAGTAATGTATTTTTTATGAAACTAATGTTTCATATAGCTGTACTTACAAGATGGAGCGTAAATAATGCTAATAAAAAATGTTAAAATGATTTATTGATGAATGAATGATTTCTTTTCCGTTCATCAATGTGCCAATAGTACTATCACTCATCTTCGTTTTCGGGAGCAGTCCCCAAACACCCGTATAATGTGCTATAAGAAGACTAATGAAGTACATCTTGCAAACTTTAGCATACCATTCGATGTCTCTTATTACGGTCACTATTTTTAGAGGCTATATAAAACAAAATTGTTATAATGCCATGAAAAAATTAATTATTCGACAAAAGAAAATAAGACTGTAATTCTACATTAAATAATATTTTTTATATATTAATAACTATTCGCTGGTATTGTACAGCGGTGACAATGAGGTTCTGGCCGTTTTTCAAGAAAGCGGCCTCGCGAATATTGATCGCAAAATAATTTATAAATGGTACCGCTATATGTTGTTGTTTCAAAACGACCATACTTTTTATTATTTTCTTTTTTTAAATTTGAACTGGTAGACTGCTAAAATACAATATCAACAATCTATAAGTAATAAAACTCAATTAATAATTATAAGACAATTGATACAAGGTTTTTTAAAATAATTTTGATAAATAAAAATATTTTAAGAGTTCTTGTGGAAACTCAATTTTACTAGAATTATTGTATTGTTTATTGATATCTTTTTAAAGACACCTTAATTATATAACTTTATTGTGTGGGGTCATAGGACAGGACAGGTAATAAAATCTTATTTTAAAAATATGTAAAATGTTTTATATATGTTATGGATAAATAGTTCACAAAATCCTTCGAGCAAAGACTGTTTTAAGAAGAATTTCTCTAGTTTAAGATATTAGTTTTACATTAAAAAATGTAGAGTAAGATGAGAAAATATAATTTCGTGTAAGGGTCTAAATTATCTACATTCGTGTTTTCTCTTTCATGAGTCAATAAAAGACAAAAACGCAACTGCATTATACGGCAAACTTTTCTAAGTTATAGACGCCTATAAAATCCTGAGAATTATTACAGTGACTTGACGCATAAGATGAAATCATTTTTTATATTATATTGTTTTAGTAAATGGAAATTCCTCCGTAATACTTACAAAGAAATTATTTATAACTTCATATAATAAATTCTACACAACATCAAGTATCCCTATCGAAAGAATTAATCTACCGCGGTATCAGTACAACTTACAAGTCAAAAGAAATGCAGTTCAAGAGAAGAAAATTTGTCGCGCTTCAGCTGGTGATTGCTCCATGGGGCAGTATGGACACTTCAATCTGTAAGTATCGACAGGACCATTAATCAAGTAAATACAAAAATATATCCAGAGTAACAGCTTCGATGCTTAACGGGTTTTATATATAATGAACATATCCCTCTGATTACGTAATAATAAATTACTGGTAAGGATATTTAAGGATTTGTATAACACGGAAAACTAGTAATGTACTGCAATATACCTCTAGAGTACTTCGAATTTCCGATAGCTCGAGTTAAAAAAGCCGTCAGCACATCGTTCACCATCATGGAACACTAAATAATTCGATCTGTCATATGAAATTATTTACCTATTAAAGAAGTTTGTCAGTTCAAATAGTCGTATATATAAATACTCACTTAACTCCCATAGCGAGTTTGTTGAGTGCGTCCCGCGAGATGACGTGGCCACACAACAGTCTCATCGGAGGATTCAGTTCTGATGCTTGTTGTCGCAGTATGGGACAAGCGAAAACCGAATGGTAGCCGCCACCGTCTTCACCTAGTTCCACCTATTAAGATATTAAATGAATTCTTTACAGATGGAATCCAAACATGTCTAGCTAAATAGATAAATAATAATAAATAGCTAATAAATATTGATAAAGCTAAGAAGCTTCACTAAGAATATATTTTTAAAGCGCTACAATCAAATAAAATGTATTTTTGAAAGAATTTCCTTAAATCTTTGGTTTAAGGTTTTTGAACATATAGTTACTCTTTAAGAGTCAATATATGGTGCCTCAGCGTGAACATCATAAGATCTTTAAATTACCTCAAGAGGAAGTTCGTCATCGGCCCATGCAGCGATGACGTGTGGATGGCTCATCTTAGCTCGGATATCGTGTAGAGCAGGAAGCACTCGAGCGCCAGCCACGACTGCACCTGCAAGGGGCGAAAGCGCGGCAAGACGTAGCACTGCGCAAGACTCCCGGATGAATAGCTCCGCGGCTTCCGCACCTGGAATTGTTTGAAATAGCAAATAAAAACGGGTGCTATCAGAGCTCTTTTCTTGTATTAGTCCATTGAAATATTATTTTTTTCAAAAACAGTCAATAACGTTAGATAATGCAATTCTTGGAGATTCTATAAGACTTATGTAGTACTGAAGTCCTCAATATAAATAAGATAAACTTTGAAACAAAAAAAGTGTATAAATATTAACTTTTAATATATTATATTGTTTAGAGTAAACAAATCTAAGAAGTACTTTTGACAAAGTATAAAATTTGTCTATTTAGTTTGGCTAATCTCTGAAATGGCAAGACAGACCATTATGAGACTATCACTGAAATATAGCTGATCTTATGGATCATATCAATGTTTACATCATGTAAATATATTTGTAATTAACAGTGGCAGTAGTAGTTAGTATAGAATAAAAACAAATACACTAACCGAGTGCCTTGGGATCGAGTAGATGTGCGTAGTGCGGTGGTGGGGGAGGGGCACCGGGTGTGCACCAGGCGAGCGCGCACACTGCCGCCTGCAATTGGCGCTCGTGCCGCGCTGCATATGCTGGAAACTGCTTCCGGGCATATTCTATCGCCGCAACCACGCCTTCCTCGCGGGCCAACTGATCATTACATGTATAAATAAAAACTCTTAAGTATGATTACTAAAACTTGCTAACATACCAATAATGTAGGAAATTTCAAATTGGTAAATCATGTTTTTTCTATGATTATCATTTAATGGATAGATAGATGGACACATAACATTTAAGTGTAAAACTATTTTCTAGGTTAACTAAAGAACATGTCTAACTCTAAGAATGCATAAATATTTTTATAAAAGAAGATGTGTTAAAAACATAATTTCAGTTCTTAAATGAGATAATCACTGAAACACTTGAGCTTTTATCTTGTACCTTAAGAGCTTGCATCCTGTGCAATGTGAAAGGCAGTGGTGAATGTGCAAGCTCTTGGGTTCGTTTCTCAACCCATTGTAGCGCGAGAAAGGGGTCCCCATCAGTGAGCGCCGCTGCACAACGCTGTAGTTGCGCGAACGTACATGTACGCTCTACAGGTGGGATCTGGGCTTCTGCCACGAAAACATCGCCTACATCCTCCAAACCCTGTTCAATTTAAAAATTAAGATACATCATAGTTATATTATAGGTTAATAGTATATTTCAATCTGTTCTTTTAAGAATAATTAGGTTCAACTTGTAAGTTGAAATATTTCAGTTGACCATTATTTTGCTCCTAAAACATACAAAATAACATTTCAGGTGGTCTTAATAATAATTAAAAGAGACCTTAAACTGCTTTTAATCAAAAGATACTATAAATATATGCCATATATCTAAAATAGACATGTTACTCGTCTCATTTGGACTTAAATAAACAAAATTTTAAAACAGAAACATACTTGTCTATATAAATGCTGAGCAATAGCTTGTTCCATGATAGGTCTGTTGGTTTCATTGCAGAATGACTCAGCTTTTGGTGCAACAGAGGCATAATCGGCAATAAAGTGCCTGTCTATTGACTTGCCAACTCTTGAAACTGTAGCATGGAGCTCACGATGCTCTGGAAGGTCATAATTTTATATTTCACTTATAATGTTAAAAAATATAAGTATAAAAAATTTTTCTAAAAGTTGAGAATCTATGTTATGTACTTATTAATACCTACAATACCATTGCACTAATTTTTATGAATAAGATTTGTTATTTTGTATTACCTGTAGACATCTGAAAAACAGTTTGCTTTAGTGCAGCTGCTAAGTCACTAACTAACGTAGCCTGATCTTGACAAAGTGTTTCATTTTCTGGTTCTGCAAAAGATAATTTATGAACCGACTTCATAATGTCAAAAACAAAGTACATGATATATGAAGTACTTTAACAATTCTATGATCTTAGGTTATGAATGCTATTTTAGGCTAATTTTGTACTAGGCTATTTTATATACTAATAAAGAATAATAACTTATAATTTGTTATAATAATATACATACATCCAATAAACACATTTTCAGTTTGCTTTACCAATACAAGTAAATATTAGTGATTAATTAATAATGTATAAAATAAATCGACTGTAAAATTATATCAGCTTCTTTCTACAGTTCTCAAAAGTGCTATATCATGTGGTGCATACATAATAAATAGAATAACATAATAAAAAATAACACCGCTTACGCTGTGAGATTTCTCGCTTTAAGCTTTCTACTTGTATTATAAAATCCTGTAATACATTGTTTGTATGTTCATGAACTGTAGTAAATTTAGTAGTTGCTTTGTCCAAATCCTGCTCAACGCCTAGACACGAATCCATTGTTTTGCAATGTATAACGTACAAAAGTTCGGTAATATATCAAGGTAAAATACAATTACCAAAAAGTTTTGATGCATATGATAGCAAATTTGTTCAATAGATACTTTAGGATTTTTGCCTTTTCACAAAAAATCTTTTCTGTTTTCGCAGTCAAAACTCAGTAATGACAGTTTACAATTATATCCACAGATTAAATATAGAAATAAATGCAATATACATACATAAGTGACAAGTAGCCTTAAGAATGCGAACACTCCAATAACCCACAGATAAAATAGACAAATGCAAATTAGTAATAAATGTCATTTTTGACTTACGAATTCTGTAGATAAAACATTTAAAATTTAATTCAATTTTTGTTTTTGGCTTCGTTAAAAGCAAGGAAAATTGTGTAATAAAACTTTTACAAGTGTACATTAATCAGTAGGTCTGTAATTCGAGCAATTTCTTGCCAGCTACGTGTACAACAGTTGAGACACTGGTGAGAAATAAATATTAATAATTAATATCCGAACCAGCTGCCATTATGCTTAAACCAGTTATAAAAAAATGTTGCAGTCTATCAGTAAATAAGGAATTTGTTAGACATAAAGTTATAAAACCAGCATCTTTTTTAAAACCAGCGGAAAAATTAAAGCTTTATAATAAGGAAAATAAAGAGCTATTTGGTCCTTTATTGGAAAGTAACAAACAGAAAAAGATTCGTTTAAGAAAGGAAGGTTAGTGTATTCACTTTCAAGGATTTAAATTACTAATTCTGCTTAATATTCTCAGTAATATTATAAACATGTACGCCTTGTATAGTTGATAATATAGTACTACGCGTTATTTACTTAAAAGTCTACGCGTGTTTTGTGTTTTTGCCAATACTGATAATCATATGACATTAGCGCCGTGTGTGAATTAATATACGCATATGCTTTATAAAATTATCTTTTACAGCTAAAAATAGTACTAAACAAAACAGACCAAAAGTTCAAAGTGACGGCGCGAGGAAGTTCTGCAGTACATTGGTTAGGAATGTTGTTGTCACTTTAAATTCTGTAGTTGCACCAAACTCACGTACATTTGGGCTTCCAATAAGTAACATGATGTACCAGAGTAAAAATTTTATAAACTTAGCATGTGTTGTGCTTAATAATGCTGGAGTAAGAGGCCTGAGAACTTCATCTCTCATAAATGCTATAAAAAGCTATCCTGTTGAACCTGGTTTTGCAAGTGAGGACAAAATACTTCAAATTAAGCAGCATCAAAATGATTACACTCAGCAGTACCCATCAGTAACTTTAATATTGAATAAGACAATGACTGAAGAGTCTAGAAATGCCTTAGAAAAGTGGAAAAAAGAGCGCATTGAAGAAATGGGGTTAGAAGAATTCAATAGATTTCACCAAGGTGAGTGTTGTGATATAAATGATTTGAAAGTGACTAGACAATGATGAGATTTATTACAGAAGGAATATTAATATTTATTTCTTATTAAAAGTTAAAATAAAAACTAATTGATTTTGATAAAAACTTAACAATATAGTCAAGGTCAAACAACAATCCCTAGAATGCCATATAATTAATAAGATATTCTATTTTACTGTAGGCATATAATATTCATATTGTTTAAAGTATATCAATTATTTTATTATATATATTAAACAGTTGCGTGCCTGTTTAGTTATTAAAAGTTTTTGATTACTGTTTATTATCAGTTGATATCAACATATGTTAAAGTTATAGTCATTGTTATTATTTTTTGTTTTATTCTTGTATAATTATTTTTCTCCCTATACTCAGCAGCATAAGGAAGAGATAAAAGATAACTTTAATATACAGAAGTTTTGCATACAGAACTCTTACAACTAGTCATATGAAACTTGTTTCTTAAAACATGTCAAAATAATATCTAGTAAAAGAAAGGGACATAGAAAGTAAGACTAAAAGTTTTTGGGGGGAAAACCCTCATGGATGTCTAAAGAACACCAAAATTTTATCTTAATCTGATCAGTAGTTTAGGAATGCATGGAGGATAAACATATCATTTTTATTCATGAAGATAAATCAGAATTAGATAATTTTGGTCTAGTAGCAACAGTAGCTAATGTTATTGGTCTTGCACGCAAAAACTTTCTTAAAACTGATACTTGTAACTAAAGTAAAACATGGGACTTCTTCTTGTTACAATTTCCTACAGGCCCGCGCTGTCATATTCCAAAATTGTTAAGGTATTTAGTATTGTTAGTGGATGTAAGAGCAATACTTTTGAATTTATAATAAACATAATACTTATAAAGTACTAAGTATGCATTTTAAATCTCTAGCGAAGTCTTGATACTTTGTATATAAAAATTTATTAGTCAAATAGAAAAATGTCTACCACATATATAAAATTAAACAATATTTCACATATAATTTTTATCTGTATATAATATATAATGTATATAACTCTAAAGGCTGAAGTTTGAACTCTGAAAGATCGTTGAACTGTAAATGGAATAAATATTCCAAGGTGACACATGGGTAAACAACAGATATATTTGATATGTGCAGTGAGATTCAAAGTCATGCCAATTTTAAGTCCAACTTTATATTGTTTGCTGCAAAATAATGTTGACACATAGTTATTCATATATTTAAAATATACAAAATAACAATATTAAAGAGACATTGAAATCCCTTTACTGATACCAACAAACACGCAATTATTATAAAATAACTTTTAAATTATTTCTTGTGAAACAAAAATAATGCAACAATATTTAATCAATAAAATTTGTCATTACAAAATAAATAATTTAATTATTATTTTTTTACACACCACCTTATTTAAATATCAATTTAATATTATTTATTATATTATGTGAATAAGGTGTAAATGTTTTTCCTCATTGTTAATAAGAACTATTTAACCATATGAAAAATTTAAATTTAGTTTTAATTAGTACTAGTCCATGTTTTTAATAAGTTATAGTTAACTATTTTGTTATCTTTCAGCACAAATGGCACTAGGTACTAAGTTTCATAGCACTCTTAAGAACTATTTTACTCAACCACAAACACAATTAAGAATTGAAAAAGATGTTGAAGGAGTTTGGGTATCAGTAGCAGAAGTATTAAAAAGTATATCTTCACCAAAGGCAATAGAATCCAATGTTATACATCCTGTTCTAAAGTATAGAGGAATATTTGATGCTATAGCTGATTTTGAGTAAGTAAAATGAGATTACAAGATGCTACTTTGTTTCAAACTATAAATATTTGTTATGAAGGACCTGTCTCGTCCCACCCTAAAATCTTATGATTTTTTACATTGCTTAAGATGACATCAGCCATCCTGAGAGTTAAGTAAAAATTACATAAATGTCATATTGGTTTATATAATATAAATATTTGGTTATAGAGACAAACCTACATTAATAGAATGGAAGAAATCGGATAAGCCTCGAAAATCGTTAGCCCTAACTTATGATAATCCTATTCAATTAGCTGCTTATTTTGGTGCAGTGTGCAATGACCTTAATTATAAGCATTTGAATGTGCGTGATGCTTTATTAGTTATTGCTTACACTGATGGCTCAAAGGCAGATGTATATCACCTACATATGGATAAACTGCGAGAACATTGGGCACAATGGCTGATTAGGCTTGAAGAATATATGAAGAAATATGGCAATGAATTGGAAAAAGAACTTAAAGGTGGGAAGAGGCTGTTTGAAACAGAAATTGGCAATCTATAAAATTATTTGGTAAGTGATATTTCATATAAATGTATTAGAGGATTTTTATTTTTTGCTTTAATATAATCTTGGTTATAACCTTTTATAAAAAGTAAATTATTGGGATTGACTTTTATTAGAACTTAAATCATTTAGTCTGTATTATTAGTCTATTGCTAGAATTATTTATTATAATGAAGAAATGCCTGGACATCTCAATTGATATTATTTATAAATATCTATTTTCCATGTATAAAAATCTATAGAATGTAATAATCACTTGAATTTATTATGAAATATTCAAGGCGATTTTATACATAATTCAGCATTCATAGAACATTCATCAAGTGAAATATGTTGTTTCAGGAGGATTTATTGATTAAAGGACTGTTACATAAAAACTAACAAATAGGAAAGTGACTTGGGTCATCTCATAACAAATCTCATATTGATATGTGTGAGTCTAATCCTTATACTGGAATATTAATAGGTATTCTTAAGATTTGTATTTAATTAGATTATAAATTATAGTTAGACAATATTATTAACCATTTGTTAATGTACCAAGATTTCAGTATTCACTGAAAATTTCTGTCATACTCATTTTCTATTACAAATGGCTCTTAATACGCTAGGGATGTCATAGTTATTCTTTTTAATGAAAGATATGTCATATTGCTCTACTTATACAAAATAGATATTGCTTACCTTCTTTTGCAATATGTATGCAGTTATTTCATAAAGAAATCTTGAAAATAAAATAGTCATGTCAAATCTGCCTATGAAAAGATAGACAGAATATTTAGGCTTATGTACCTTATTTTCTTGTATATGATACTTAATTCACTTACATTTTTTTTTAAATATAGCTGACTTCAATTAAAAAAGGCATATCATTACAATTTAGAGCTACATAATCTAACGGTCATAACTTTTCTCATGAACAACTATGGCCTAATGACTTCTACTAAATATTAATCGGAATGTTTAAAACCTGTACTGCGTGAAAGTATAGAGACATTTCGTAAAATTTACTATTGAAAAAGACTGGTATGACTTAATGAAAGTGGTTGGTTAATAATTTTTTGTGTAATTTTATCTTAAATTGTTCAGTAACATTTATGGTTTTGTCATATGATTTATCTTTATGTACACTGTATATGTTTTTGCTATGCTCCAAAAGTCCCTGTTAGGCCTCATCTATTGTTAATAATAAATTATTCTCGCAAGATTTTGCTCACCTTGCAATAAACCTGAATTAAGAAAAATGTTATTTCTTAAAATATAATTGACATATTGTTAATCTTAATCTAATTGGATTTTAATAGGTAAAAGCAATCTACTATGTTTTTGAATGTGTTAAAAGAATGGTGTCCATACTAATGTGTACATTGCACTTATAAAGCGAAATATCCACTATTTAAACGGTTGGATTAATTTTAGTTGTTATTAAAATTGAATCTGAGTCAATACCATTACTATTTAAATTGAAGCCTATTTAACTAGTAGAATATTCGATAACAGTACTTATTACTTTATTTCTATTGGTAATTAGTATTGTTGGAGATTGTATGAGTAATAATTTATTCACATAAACATATTGCTTAATCCCTGTCTGTGAGGCTTGTAGTTTAGGCCAGATTAGTATTTAACTAGTCAGTTTATAACTAAGTATAGTTTAGTTCAAGGATCATCATTAACATTATTATCAGTTAAGTTTTATATGAGAGCATTTATAATTCAGCTGTTATATTATGTGAAACATGCCATTTTTTATTTAATAAAGAGTTCTTCAATAACGTTTTTTCATTTGTTTATTCATTATTCATTGATTTATGGGATAATCATCAATCTTCAACAATAATGCAAAGCTGTAAGGAATTTAATTTTTACCTAATCGATAACAAAATGTCTTTTCTCATTTTTCATTTTGTTTCCATGGAATTTAAACGTTAATTTATAATAACATCTAGATCTTAGATAAAGTATTTGTTTATGGTACTGTTTTTCGCTTATATGTTGCATTAACTTAGTTCAATCTGTTTATTCGTATCGGTATATAAGGACCCAAGAGACAATTAAGGGCTGCTTGCTTTACGGGAGTAAAACTTACTTCGTTGGTTGGAGCCCGCTTTTTAAAAAAGGATATCGTCCCTAATCACACCTGTTCAACGGGATAATTGAAAAGATCTAGTATAATATCACCACTAAAAGCAGAATTAATATATTCTGATTTTATAAACATATTTCATCTTAAACAATATTGCGCTTCGCGAAAATGGCTCCCTAATTTCCTAGTCGACATTTAATGGTTGAATATTTAAAAATGTACATTTTTGATATCTCGCAGTGAATAACACATTAAACCTATATCAATTTTGATCATTCTTTTTATATACGTAGTTAATTAAATGCGGTACATGTTACAGATTAATTTATTGTGTTTTATAATTTATAAGCCATTTTTTTTTAAATTAGTTCCTAAAACCTCATTACCATTCGTGTCCCTTTTTTCAATTTTCAACCATTATGATAAGAATAATTAAACGAAACCTTCGAAGAATAACATTTTTTCTTATTATTTAGTAAATATAATAGTTAATTAATAAACTGAAATAAATTATATGGTGTAAAGAACTGTTTCAGTTAATTTTATACCAATTCAAAAATTGACCCACCCTACGTACTACTTACCATTCGCGAATACTGACAGTGTTATAGAATTGTAAACAATGGTGAATGTAACCCCACGACCTCAGTGCCCGCTAGTGACTTGAGCAGATTACACGTCTTAAAGAGCGATTTGGAGCCAACAAAAAATTAATAATCCAGAAAAATCATCCAGGTCAAAATAAAGTCTCACCGTTCGTGTCTTCTAAAGGTAAGTTATATGTTCAGATTAATTTAATTAATGATCTAAATATTTGTCATAAGATTATTTCTGGTTGATAACGTATTTAGTCTCATAAGTCTAATAAATAATGCAACGTACACAAATGTTTCTAAATATCTACCTACTTACCATTTCACTATTTACCATTTTCCCGATCACATTTTACCCGAATGGTAAGAAGCAAGCTGGAATGGTAAGTAGGTATTTTTCTATTTAAATGTAATATATATATTTTTTAATATTTAGAGAACCATTAGCAGTGGGATATATCCTTACCATATTTTTAGCATGGAAATAATTTAATAAAATGAGATAGAAAAGAGCTTATAGGAAACCTAGATGATCTATTCCACAGGATATCACTATACTTCACATAAAATGCCGCGGAAAAAGCAGTCACACGAAGAGGCATTGGCAAAAGCCCGACTTGCACAGCAAAACAGATATGCAAAAATAATAGCAGATCCGGATTTATATGCCTTAGAGAGGGAGAAGGAAAAGAAGAGATACATAAACTGAAAATATTAACGGCTTCTGAATTGACCCCAAAAGCTAGAAACATACAGAGAAAGATATGAAGAGAAAATTTCAGAAGACAGACTAGAGAAAACTCTTAGAAAAGAAAAGTACAGAAGAAGTTTTAATACCAGTGTCCACGAATGTGGACAATGTCGATGATAAAAACAGTTATGAACTTAGAAACTCGTTTAACATACCACAATCTTCTACATCGCTAGCTATAGGCCACAAAGAATTTGTAACGAAAAAAAATAAATACAAAAATAATTCTGAGACTTCAGTAACGCTTACAGATTCATAACACAAAAGCAAAAGCTCTACTGCAGGATAAAACATAAATAGAAGAAGCGAAAAATAATATTTTGTTTGGCGAGGCTATGAAAAAGACATTAGAAGGCAGCTACAAAACTAAAATTTAAAAAAAAAGAGCATACCATAATACAATTATTCGTGAAAAACACATTTTAAGAAAGCAACAAATTTTGTCAGAAGCACAGAATTTCTTGCTGAGAGAAGAAACAGCCCCAACAAAAAATGTAGGCTAGGAAAAGTTAAAACAAAGTATAGTATATAAGAATTTTTGAACTGGAGAGCGTTTCTAGAGTTACTGCAGGCAAGAAAGAGTTTATAACATGACAAAAGAAGAAAAGGAGAAGACGTATTTGCTAGATAACATGAAGAACCTGTATGAAGTATTTGAGTCCAAATTTCGAACAGTCAGTTATTCTTACTTTCGCAAACAACACCCATACTGGGTATTGATTCCAAGTGTGAACCAAAGAGATACTTCTGTTTGTAAAATGCATTCTCTTTACAATTTCTTTAATTTCTCATTACCATTTACAAAATCATTTCAGCTCCAAAGTGACGTATATAAAGGCTTATTTATCGGTCTCATTCAATTTTTTGAATGTGTATGCTATCAACTTTGCTTTGAATATCTAAAGAACAATTTTGTAAGTAATATTTTTTCATTCTTTAAAAATTGTCTTATACGTTCATTTGCAAATATTTACCCTGATACATCTACCGAACCAGCGAGTAAGCAACTAGCCAATGACCAATTATGTACGCTTCGGCTATTTGTATTTTACTGTCATTTTTTGACTTTGACAACGCACGTCATATTTGTTTACGTATACAAAATCTATTTTCAAACTTCTCCGTTTATGAATCCGCAGAACGGTTAATTTATTTTGTTATCACTATTTTTAAACTTTATATTTTATTAAAAAGGATGTAAATTTCTATCGGCGGTGGTGATTCCTTCTTTTATTTATATTTCTGTAGTTTTTTCTTAGAAGAGGCTTTTAATTACGCGTAGCTGTTAAAAATAACATATGTTTTTGTGCCGTCGTTGTATTTTTCAAGGCCACTTAAGTTTACCGATCACAGCAATTGCTTGTTATGTACTCGCTGTTGGACGAAGGCAGAATAATACGATAATTTGAGTGGGAGTACAAAGTCTAACTAGTTTCGATAAGTGCAACAAGTATATACAAACACTTCATAGTATAAACCAAGAACGAAACAGATGCAGAGGTGAGTTTGCAACTTATTTATTTTTAACATGAATATTAAACAAACAAGGCACGCTAAAGTTCATTGGCAATTGACATAGCATTTTTTGAATACCTGCATACTTTACTGATATAATTTTCTTAATATCTGTAATTTTTTGGTGCTGTACTATTTATGTGATTGAAAATTAAAAAAAATATATTTTCTAAGACATCATTAAATATGAACATGTAATAACTGGATTCAATGATTATAATTTTCTTTTCAGAATGACTTCTGCTTTGAGACGTATGTTTAGTCATACTATAAAAAAAAGATATTTGTATTGTACCAGTACTTTACAAAATAGCACAGATTCAAAAATACTTAAATCGGTTTATAAAGATGTAGAAGATATAAATTATACAGTTAATGAATTTGTATGGCAAAATTTGGATAGATGGCCTGATAAAACTTTTACTGTAAGTACCTAAGTTTAATTTAAATAATTAGCTATCAAGATATAAAAGTGACTATAATATTTTTTTCAATACTACATTAATTAGTCAGTAGACATGTAAATCATTCCTTGAGCTAATGAATATTTCTTTGGTAATTACCATATTGTTATGAATAAAATATACTGTCTTGGTTAATTAACATACTTAATGATGAAGATTAGAAGCTATTGTAATATTTAAACTTGCTCTTTGGATACAATATAAGACTTATGTGGTACATGTTTTAGCCCTTATACATAAGGTATACCAATTAACACTGCCTATTTAAAAAAACACAAAGAACTGCAGAATTTTTCCTATACATATTGTAGCATGTTTTTTATGTTATCGTTTAAAAATAATAAACATAAATGTCTAGAATATATTATCATACAAGTGTCTAACACATTTCCCAATGTCTATTTAAAAAAGAAGTTAAATATTACTTAAACTATAAATGGAAGATAATTAATGCTTGTGTAAAGCATTAAATAGGATCATAAGTTTTATTTATGAGTTTAATGAAAACTATACAAAAGTAACAGACTAGGTTACTTGTTTAATTGCCTGTGCTTTTATGAGTTTAATTACACACAAATACATCATCAATCTTAGAATAAAATTATTATACTATAATAATAAAATGTAACATCATAATTATATACTGGAAGTTTAAAGTTATCTTGTACACAATTTTCCTGTTGTTTTATTCTAATTAATACTACATTGAAATCTGCCTTATACTTATAAATGAATTAATGTGTCGGTTTGTAATATAAAATAATAAGTTTTTTTTCTAAAGCCATATGAAAGTATAAAAGCTATTTGTTGTATGTTTGTTACGGTTTATTATTATCACGGGTAAAAAAATCATGTTGCTAAAATTGCGAGAAACGGCTAATATCAAAATAATCATCATTACCATTGTTATCGCCATCATTGTCATATATACTATAATATTATAAACCTGAAGAGTTTGTTTGAACGCGCTAAACTCAGGAACCGCTGGTATGATTTGAAAAATTCTTTCAGTATTGGGTAGTACAGTATTTATTATAGTCTATATTATATTTTCAAAAAAAATAAGGATCCTTATTAAAATTCCAATAATGTAACACAAAGTGTAAAAATCGAAATGGATGCGGGCGAACCCGCTGGCAAAGGCTAGTCTATAATAAATATAGAACGTGAGTTAAAGTACAGGCCACTAGTAGAAAATAAGTATAATCGAATAGGCCCTTTTAATAAAAATGATGTCTGTTTATTTTTTAATCTTAGTACCATGTTCTTAGTAAATTATCTCGCCATTATTATTGGCAGTTAATTTTATTACCGTAAATAAAGCTTATCAGTTAAAAAATCTTAAATTTGCAATTATTTCAGGGCATATTACAAAGTATAGAATTGTAATCCAAAAATTATGTTTCAGAATGTTTGGTGTATATTTAGGGAATATGTACTTTGTATGTTAAAAATTTTAACTTCACGAAAATTGTTTCGGTGATATCTATTTTTTTTCTGATATTTTTAACATCTGAACGTAACGTTCAGACAGATGTTATTAATGTCAGAGATTTAAAATATATTATACTCGTAGCGTGCTTGCATGACACTGAACTTTTTTACACAAGTTGCTTTATCATTCGTTTAAGAGATTTCTTGTATCAAATTATTCAGATTTATATGATTACGGTACTACGGTTAATCAGCCGAAGGTACAATAATATTAATTAAAAAAACCGAACAAAAAATATCTGTTTCAAATATAATAAAAACACAACTATAAATAATACAAAGCCTATATTGTTAAAAGCGTTTGCTTAATATAAATTACTGAATCACTAGTAAAACAATAAAATGTTTTGTTTTCTAAATTCGAATAGAAAATACTTTATTTGTGTAAATAGATTTTATTGATAATGAGTTAACAAGAACACACTGTCTATACTTAGTAACCGGTCACGATATTCTCTTGATGAGAAACATAATTATACTTTGCAGGTATGTGCCACATCAGGCCATGGATACACTTACGCACAGACTTACCGCATGTCCATAAACTTTGCTGCGTCTCTCCGAACAAAGTTAAAATTGAAAAATGGCGATGCAGTTGCAATTATCCTACCTAATGTACCTGAATATCCTTGTATAGCTCTAGGTATATTAGAAGCTGGTTGCGTTACCAGCATGATAAATCCAGTTTATAATGCACGTACGTACTTACTTTTATTTTTAAATATGACAGAGACAATTTTATTCACTGAATGTCAAGTTTTACTTTGGGTACAGGAAATCATTTTTATCGTAAATAAGCCATCTATTTACTATTTCGAAATTTCTAAGATTAATGCATTATTGCCAAAATGCGTGTTTCCTCGTAAATGAGTATTCAATACATCTATTAATGAACGGCTCTGATAGAATTTTGATATTCTTCTCCACTCGTTCATCCTTAACGATAGGAATAGTAGCCGCGATCCTTTGGTGTAATATAACTTGTATTTGCAGTTATATCGATAAGTCAATCAACATCGCGTAATTATTTATTATTGATTAAATAATCATAATTACGCTATGCTAGTATGTAAATAACTATAATTTATTCATCTTAGCTCGCGTTGATTAGTCCTACCAACGTTAAAAATTGTCACATTATTTAAAAATAACTTAAAATAAGAATTCCATTCTATAGATAATATCAGCTTTATAAAAACTTACGTATCATCAATAATACGGAAGTTTTTATAAATCCAATTGTGACATTAGGTATCAGATAAAAAAATTGTATTGGCTTATAATAACAGATCAATTCTATTACTACTCGATAAGCAATCAAACAATAACCTCAATAAGATGTATGATATATCATTTATAAAAATCGTATTAATTTTTATAGATGATCTCAAACGGCAGCTAGAAATTATAAAATGCAAAGCAATTGTGTCATCAAAGTTGTCGTATCCTAATATAGCTGAAGCCGTTAACTCAATGAAACAAAAACTTCCTATTATACTAATAGACAATGATACTTTACCTGAAGGAACGATAAAATTTGTTGAATTCGCCAATGACTTGAATGTGAACATCGATAGTTTGAAGACAGTTAAGAGAAGTCCAAAGGATGTTGCGATTATGCCGTTTTCAAGTGGAACTACCGGTTTTCCCAAAGCAGTAGTTTGTACTCATAGATCCATTGTCGCTTTTAATAAGGCAGTATTGGACCCGGATATTATTGCAGTAGAAGAAGCAACAGGTAATGATTTACACACATCATCAGATATAAAAGTATCGAAATATCTCCAAATTCATATTTTATCTAGTAATTATCGAAAGAGTGAACGCTTAAAAGATTTTATTAGTATTACTGAAAAGTTATTTTAAGAAAGTGTAACTTTTAATTTGACAGTCCGAATTTCAAGGCAATAGGATCAAACGAAGTATAAAGAAAAGTACTAATTTAATATATATTTATATATATCATATAGGCGAATAATCTATACATATAAGTAATCAGTAAAACTGTTTCATTAATTAACCAAAAAAATAATATGGTAGAAAACTAGAAATGGTTCATAAAATTGATATGAACGCATGCGAAGGTGTGGGCAAAATTTAGTGAATAATAAAAATAATCATATTTTAAAGAGCAATTTTGTTATGTCCACATAAAAACTCACGACATTGGGATGTTTGATTCGGTTGGTATAAATTAAATTATCTTGACGCGACCACGTCAACTTATTTATCTTATCGTGGTAAGTATTGAAGTAAATAGCTTATTCATAGTTCGGAGTACTTAAGCCTAGACCACGTTATCACTTAAAAGCAGGTGTAGCATATATTAAATATTCGTATAGTCCATTGTTACATAATTTTTAGCGCTTTGCTTCATCAACGAATCTTCTATAAAAGTTATACCTTGAAGCCACTTTATTATTTAGTATTATACGAAGCCTCAGACTAAAATACACTAATTTTATAATTGTTATATGTATAGGGAACTATACAAAGAGTTTTTTCGATACAATTACAAATATAATAAAATTTATCAAGATTTCCTCAATATCACTAGCTATTTCCTTAGAAGCAAATTAAACTATAAACCCTTTTAAAACTAGAAGTATAATTCATATTCTTGTAATCAACATTACATACATGGGCACCATCAGTAGCTATACGACCATTCTGTACCTAGATGGTATGATTAAAAACTTACGCTCTTGAGAAATCATAGTACCATTCGAGTGTATCAACCATTCATAATAATGAAATATATATAGTTATAAGACACTCAAGTGTCTTATAACTATCCAATATTTTGTTATATTATCTTTGATGTAATAACAGGAGTTTTACAGCAAATTACCAATCAGTGTTGCCGGGAGTGTTGCCATTTTTCCACATTTTTGGTTTTAACGTGCTGATGTTAAATTTGATGTGTCTCGGAGTTAAGCTGGTGACACTGAGCAATTTCAAGCCAGAAGTGTTTCTTGAGACTTTAGTACGGCATCGAGCTCAACATATGTACGCTGTCCCACCTATGAGTGAGTATAAATCGTTGTTTCACTGTACCTTTTTTGCGATGTTATAATGAAAATAGAAAAACCATAAAGTGTAGTCATATGCGTTTCGGCTGTCTTTGAATATTTACATCCAAAATTAAAATTCGTTGATAAAAAAATATCTCGTTTCATATATTAAACAAGTGACGTACATACTTGCTATTAACTAATAAAGAAAAAAAGCAACTGGGTTTCAGAATATTGTAAATTTCCCAAGCAACAAGATTATAACGTGACAGCGATAGCCATTGCGTGGTTCATAACTAAGCAATGAAACAGACTCGGACTTGTTGATAATACTACAATATT
>JAOSYY010006637.1:0-28841 GCA_025727935.1 Hebomoia glaucippe
TACCATACCAACGTACAGTTTTTGTTATACATATATCTAATTTACTTTTTTTAAATATCTATAATTTTTATTCTGTATTTATCTTTATAACTTGTCTAACTTAAAATATGCTGTTAAAAAACAACTGAAAAACACGTATTGTCCCCCAGACTCTGTACATATAAAGTTTCATTAGACTTCCAAGATTTGATTACATTGTTAGAAGTAAAGCTAATAAAAGCGTATTGAATGGAACTTCTTGTAATCTAGGTTTGAAGACTTACGGACCTTTCTTTACACATAACCTCCAACTGCTTCCGAACAAAGTCTATGTCTTAAAATAGAGATCCGCTAAAAAGATTGGGATGATAAACTCTAAAGATGATTGCATTCTCTGATAAAAACGTATTACACGTTATCAAGTGCGATGATATTTTGCGTCACAACCCATAACTACTTATCACCTCACGTACGTGATAACTTATAACATGATGATTACAATAGATTCCATCACCAGACTACAGACCACTACTATGTTACATGATTTAACCAAATCTAGATCATGATATTGTGTAATCGTTAATTTCTTAAATAAACATCTAAAAGCAGCCTGACGAAATATAAAAATAATTATTGATTTATTAATTGTGTACAGTGCTCTTAATTATACTATGAGATTTAATAATTTGCCGTTTTTTATTATTTACGTTCTCGGTGTTTGCTATAGTTTCTTTGATTCTGGTAATATTGACTAACCAAATACAGGCTTTGTCTCTTGTTTTCGTCATAAGATAAAGACAAACACAGTAGATAATTACCATGTCACCTAAACTACATACGATTTTTTTTATACGACACTGACATAAAGCTTAAAGGTGATTTCTAAGATTCGGTTGTCCTATTTGTTTGAAGTGAAGATATATATTTCGGTCTACCAAATGTGTGAGTTTTTTTTAATAATTTTATTAGAAATTGACGATCTTGTTCGACATAGTCGTTTTCATGAAGCTAGGAAGATAGTAACAATTGCCTTTATGACCTAGACCTATTAAAGGAAGTCACTTTATCTTTATTACTTGTTAACAAATTTATCGCGCTGCAAATCTTTCACGTTCATATGATAAGATTGTACTTATTCTAATCAATGCCGTACATCATTGTTTAAATGGAAATTATCATTCATGTTATTTGTTATTCGATAAATATATCGAATGATAGAAACACAGCGTTTAAATGATGAATGTAAAATTGGGAATACCCTTTACTGCCAGTTTATCAAATATGTGTGAATTCCTTCCAATTTGTTATCGTTTATACCGTCTTCGTCTGATTCATCGAGATTCATTGGAAACTGCACCATTCGCTGGATTCTATATGTATTTAGTCCGGAAACGTCTGACGATTTAACTTACCTTTGATTTTCTGTATATGCAATGTTTTCTCCGTAATTCTTAATTTTTTTGCATAGTCTGACAACAGGGCAACAAACTTACAAAAGGTAAAGTACTTGTTTCAAATAATGTTTTCGAAAAATACAACATAACATAGGTGTAGCCAACTTTGCTGTTCTGTTAAATCACATCAACTTTAAGGGGAAAAAATTCGCGAACTGCGAAGCATTTCACGACCGGTTTTATCAACTTAGTCTTGTTATGTAACTCAACGAGTACAAGGTTGAGTTTAAATATTTCTTTCGAGTCCTTTAATAATGAATCAATCTTCTCATATCCCATGTCATGCATTGCGTTCCACACCACAGGTAAATTTTGTGTCGTTAGGAAACAAAACAATAAAAATTGTTTAGCTTGGCGAATATTTCCGCAAGGTCTCTAAACAGAAAGCTAGCGTTTTTTGTTACGAATCCTACGGAGGGCAATCTGTTTTGTTACATTTCTAATATTGGATCCGTTCTTTTATTTGGAAGAAAAAGTTTTACACAATCGCTATGATGGTGGTAAGCGCCAAAAAGCATTTTCTCTAAGAAAAGTTGCTATTCCGCAACTCCTAACTATGTATTTATTGAAATTTTTAATGATTTACTTGTATATCGATTGTATACGAAATATTTTCAGCTGCAGAAACAATGGAAGGTTAAGTTCAGGGTTGAACCCCGCGCCTGGCACTCTGTTAGTAAGGGTCACATTATGTAATATATAAAATATGTCAATAAATACAATAAGAATGACCGAAATATTTTACATTCGTTACATGTATTTATTGTATATACATTTAATAAAAAGTGCATGTATGACGAACAAATAATGTACTCAATTCTTAGATATCATTTTCACAAGATTTCGGCGTAGGTCTTGGGGGAAACCTTTCACATATTTCCATACAAATATAAAATATGTATATGTACATATATATACATACAAATGGCTAACAAAAATATTCGCGCGATATAAATATCTTGACATTAAATATAATTTTCTACATCTAACGAAAATTATCGGGGTAATTGCCCTAATGTGTACCACCACGAAAATGGCTGTTAACAATTGACTACTTGAGTTTCCAACCTGTCGTAAGAATGCTCTGTTATCTTGTACTATAAGATACGAATGTAAATAATCAGTTTTTATTTTGGTAACTTCATGTTATCACAGAGAATTACAACACCTATCTTGATGAGACTTCATTGAACATTGTAATAACATTATGTAAATGCAATTCACTATTTTAAACATTAAAATCTAAATTGTCATCGCGTATCGAGATCTTTAAGCGACACACAAGATGCGAAGATAGTTATAAAATCATACTCATATTAATAGGCGACGACAAAAAAGTTCGGAATCATTATCTCCAGTTTGCCAAATGATTTTTTTATTATGTTTATTTAATAGCCATTGAGAAGCTCTTAAGTTATAAATAAAACAAATTTGGAAACTGTATTTCCTCTAATCTCATCTTTAATCACTCGCAGCTTTTAAAATCTTTCTTTAAATGCCACTTCTAACTTAAATTTAATACTGCTAGTTGTATGGAATAGAACTTTGTGTTGGTATATATAATAGATGTATTTAGGTCGGGTAACAATATTATTATTGTTCAGTGTATTTAGGTTAGTCTGATCTTATAATTTAGTCATAAATTTTTCTGTTTTGTTTTTAAAAAAGTTACTTTTCTATAATTCATCATTTTTATAATTTTTACAATGTATACATATATTAATAAACATTTCAGGTATAAAAAAGTATTTACAGAATATATTATATCCAGTCTTCAATCATGAATTATTATGTTCCAATTCTGACTAATAAATAATATATACCGTTCAATTTTATTCATTTACTTGGTTTTTCTTTTTAAGGTAAGGAAAGACTAGTACCACTTGGATATTTATTACAAAAGTAATTTTTCATATTTCTATTTTTGTGTTAATTTCCTTAGATTGCATAAATCCGTGCTATATAGTAGAGTTAATCAGTTGATCAAATAAATATAAGTAAGCACAGATTATTTTGCTTTATTATATTGCACTAGCCTAAGGGATCCATCAAAATCATGATAATAGATTTATAAAAACTGGTTATTGCTGACTGAAAGAAGTAATGGGAATGTTACATGCCGATAACGCACGACAGCCAAAGAGAAGAAAATAGCTTTATGACAGTTAAAATTAAACATTTCTTTCCACTTAATCAGTTGCGAATAAACTGCGCAATATACCATTAAAATACACTTGAACGATGAATAATGATGTGATTCTCAATTGTTATTTAATCGACCAGGCTTATCGAATTGATAGCGATAGATGGGGTGAAGCGATATTTTTTCTTATGTTAATTGAAATAGAACGTATAATCTTTTGTATAGTTTTATCACAGGCGTTGAGTACTTTTGTCTATTTGCATATGATTAAATAAGTAGCATAGATTGTTCAATTCTGTGAACGAAAATTATTTTACGTTTCTATGTCTACAATATTCAACTTGTTTTTTTTTTTAATTCAACACAAATAGCTTCACTTGTAACTACCAGACAATGATAATAAATAATGGTATTCGATTTATCGTTTTTCAACATGTCGTATCGAAATTAAGTTTTGTATACGAAAATCAACCTTCCAAAAATATTGCTCATCATTACCGTGTTCTTCTTTCTTTGTGAATACAATTTCATTTCTTTGTTTAGTTATTCTTGAACTTTCATCTTATCAATAAAAACAAAGAGATGTGTAAAAAAGTCTTTTCTTCGCTTAGACTGATGAGTCGAAGTTTAAATATTGTATTTTTATACTAGCCGAGCTGTCAAAAGTTGTTTTGCCATATAAATTAATAGGGGTTGATGTTAGAATAGTGAAAGTTGGGGATTATAAGTATTTTAATTTTATCTAATGCCAAAACATAAAAAATAAACAATTATTTTGTCCAAAATATAAAAAGATCCCCAAGATACAAATTATTATTTTTTCTATTGTGATTGTGGATGAATTTGGTTCATTAGGCGTATGCTCAAATGTAAAATAAACTAATTTATACCGATGCTTCAATTCATATCAATTTTAACGTTTATAATTATATTTCAGTCATACAATCGGCCATGTATTGTTGTGGTTAGTATATTTGATGCATTATTGATTTATCTACGTATTACATATGTGTGCGGGTTGTCTGGTTTGCGGTATCGATAAAAAACCATTGTCTCTTCCGATATTTACTAAGATACAACTTGGGATTCACCGAGATTTATTTACAATGCATATTCTTTTATCTTTGTCAAAAGTTGATTTCATAATAAATGCCCAAGCCACTAGGTAAATAGCAATGATATGCTGCTTCGAATATTTTGAATAAAAATTCAATACGCAATCCACGATCAAGTTAACCCAGAGTATTTAACGGTCTCTAGCTTTTTTTTCATAAAAAATAACAACGTAATGAAATCTTCAGTCAAATTTATCCCTTTTAAGAGACGTATCGAAATAAACCTGTGTAGGTATGTAGTTATTGTAACGATACGATAATTTGATAATAATTGTAGAGCTGATTTTAGAAGCTAAAGGATATTAGATAATAATACTTCTAGCGATGCTTTGTACGTTCATGCGTGTTATATTCGATAACGAAATCGAGGACGGCCTATGGAATGGCCACGTCAGGAGTGTGTTAGATCGACAAGCGTGTCTGAAACCAACATTGGGAGTAGAGGAAGCGAAAGGAGTTTGTCAGAATCGTAGCAAATGGAAAGCCGTAGTCTCTGCATACCCATACCCATTGAATAACAAATACATATCGCTTTTAAAAAATTTCGCATTTGTAAAATTAATGGACATACTTGGTCTTCACTATCATCAACACGTGTTCAAGATAGGTTCATAAACATAGTCAATTCTAAAGATTGGATTTCGTGTCTGCTTTGACGTTGTAGTGTATCGATCATGTCGTCCTTGAACTATCCGAGTACAATTTATGTACATCTCTATAAAACAATAAGTGTAGGTTGATATTAGCTGTTTTAGGTTTTCACAATTTTACCCAATATATTTAACATATATGTATACGAGTATACGAGCAGAGATCAAAACTTACTGAGAACTATGAATGCCGTGGAGAGCTTCTTTCAGGACCAAGGCAAAACTTTATTTTGAAAGGTATTGAAGCCTTGGAAAAGCGCTGGACTCGGTGTGTAGAGAGATTCGGAGACTATGGAGAAAAATTCATTATTAAATTATCAATAGTCAGCATATTCTACTTTTTTACCCCTTCCCTTATTTGTACGGTTATTTGTCGTGCGGAGATTGTGACAGTTTATCATTTGTTCGATCCTGAATTAAAATGAAATTTTGTATGGTGCGATAGGCAATATTATTTGGTTTCTTGGAATTGAATGTGTTTTATTAAAATTTCTTAACTAATAATTTTTCAACATTAAAAATGTTGCTAAGAAAATTTATAAACCTAGTTGTTTCAGTGATGTATTTCCTGCTTTACCAAAACTGAATCGATCGTTGTCGATATTTACTATTTCGTATGATGACATCCGATTGGCGTCGTAAACATTCACTAACCAGTGTTTATGGTTACACTGCCGTGATTTTCTTTACCAATTTCCTTGTTTCTTTCGCCTATATGGTAAGCACGCCGGTGCGTGTTTGAAAGTCTAACAATGTACAGCATTGTTAGACTTTCAAACAGCTTGAACTTTTCGATCTATTTTACAATAGACTAGTATTAGTCCCACTTGATGGCAGATGATACCTTAGCTACTAACGTGTAAATACTAGAGTAGGGTTGCTTTTGAAACTTATACGTTACTTAATTTAAATAAAATTCTATTTAACTGGATGTGCCTTTTTACTTGTGCATGTTATAATTATTCAGTGATTTGCTATACAAAACTGTTTTCCAGACGTTTCGCTTCTTTTGCAGTTTGTATCGGCGCTCGACATTGCCACTCTGGTAAATACACAAAGTCTACTAATTCTTATTTTTCATGTCGCAGGCCTATACGCGGCATGTCAGCGGTCGTCGCGGGTGCGGGCCCGGCGCATGCGTGCTTCTTTGCAACCTACGAACAGAGCAAGCACACTCTCTCACAACTCACAAGGCATCGACATGATCACATTACCCACGGTAACTACAATTTTACTTCAATGGTCACTTGCAGTACAAGGAAATATCTTATAAGATGATTTAAATAATCGGCAACATCGCCATTGATCATGGCAGTTAACAGTATATTTTTATAGAAATGATTATAGTTTACGAGATAAACGTGTACATATACAAGTATTGTTCGATTAAATTAATTAAATTTGTATGGGCCTGAACAAAATTTTGTCGGTAGCTTTATGGCATGACCTTTTAAGTGATATTATTCAGTTATGGCAAAACTACGGAGAAACTCCACCTAATAAACTAAATTCTTATTTTTACATTATTCGTACGTACGTGTTTTAATATTAATTTTGTAAATTTCCGGATTAAAAGTTTAATTTTCATATGACAATCGGAGGTTAGTTATATAATAACAACAGAACGGAAATGTTGCGGTTCTATGCCAGAATCCTTTAAAAGAATTCAGTTTTCAAATTATGGCTTATCTGTTTTTGTTATATTGCAATTATTATGAAAAGTCTGAATATTTGTGTAGAGAAAATTTTCAATGTCTTTCAGGTCTCTCCGGTTGTTTGGCGTCACTAATCCACGACGCTGTATCAAATCCCACTGAAGGTAAGAGAATATATTTTATATAAAATTAATACATATATGCTAAAGACTTGTAATCCATCTACATTCTGTTGAACGTTTTTGGTCTACCTAGATTTGTTGGTACATTACATATTTGTTAAAAAATAAATCTTGTGGACTATCGTGTAAAGACATTTGAAATGTTATAATGATATACTAATACAGTTAAGAATCAACATAAAAGTATATAAAAATCATCGGATTTCAGCTCAAAAATATTAATTAGGTGTATTTATAATTTTTAGGATAAAACATTATAACCTTATAGTGAAATTTTGACAACTAGTTTTTAACTACCGTGCATATTTTTATGATAGTGTCAGTATCTTTATGTATTAGATGCTTTTTATTAATATTATGAAACCGCGGGTGAGGTTAAATAAATTAATTTGACCAAGGTGTTGGAGTCCTCGATAGGAAATTGGACGCTGTTCCCGATTACTTGATTGTGTATATTAGTTTATTACTCGCGCGATTTTATTAGTAATGTGCTATATGCAACAAAATTGATGTGCCTTTCCATTTGTCTTAACAATATTGAGTTACATAAAACATTCCAAGCTAAATAACTAAAATGACACATTAATATCTTTAGATCCCGGTTCTGTTTAGATTATAGAAAAAATAGCTCCTAAGATACCAAATTCTAATATATATATTCGAACTATATACATAATTATGTAATAAATACTATACATATTATACAAAGTTTCGTTTCGATACAATGACGAGAAATTTGTTAAAATTTACGTCTTGACAATCATATTTTATTGAATTTTGTCTCAAAATACTTTAATTATTAATAACATTTTCTGATAAAAACATATAAATGACACTTGCCTAAGTATGTAACCAGATTTTGAAAAATAAAATAGGTATTCATTTCTGGCAAAACAACAATCGTAAAAAGAAAATTCCGACCTTGCTTTAAATTGAGTCTTGCTTACAGAAAAAAAGATTTTATAAATTTTAATAATGTTCTTTTAAACTTTTGTAAAAAATTATTCGAAATTTAATTAAACAATTTTAAAGTTTTTTTTTTTATTTTTTGACTTCTCTATTGTATGTAATTTTATAAAATATTTAAATGTCGGCATGGCGGCTAGTGGGCCGCTGATATTTTGGATGTTCATTTGAAACTATAAATCAGTTACTATCACATGATCTCGTTAACGCAATTATGTAATAAACTGTTACAAAATAGTTTAGTATAATTGTAATTACTTTATATTATTGTCAGAGTGGAAAATAGAATAATTATATCACTTATTTATTTGTCTATACTAGCCGCTGTCACTGCTATATTGAGTTTTCAACAAGCTTCTGTCAACGGTTTCGCTCACGTTCATTTCGATTTTTACGCCTTGGGTTACATTATTGGACTTTTAGTATCACTAATTTTGTTGAAAATATGTGCTATCCAACACTGAAAGAATTTTTCAAATCGGACCAGCGGTTCCTATATAGCGGTATAATATTAGTATGGATTAAATTAAATTAATAATTAAAATCGGAACAATTCTTCTAAGCACACTAAGTCGCAGGCGACAAGTAGTTATAAATATGATTGTATCTCACGAAACTTGCACGTGATAACGATTGGACCTCATTAGTCTATTACCATGGTATTGTGTATAAATTGATTCAGCCATTACAATGTATTCTAACTTTTGCTGTCATACACAGTGGCCAGAAGGTGGATCCATGTTATACGATATTATTACGTTTGCAAACAGGTGATAGATTTTCGCATTGCTATCGTTGTAACATAAATTGCACATACTTTTAGGTTAATTTTTTTAATAAAAGATAAAAAAGATTCTTCTTACCAAACACTGAAAATTGATTTAAAAAGCTGAACATAACATTTATAGTTGTGATATGAATATTTTACGCGGGCAAGAGAGTGAAATTTGGTATATGTAGTTTATATTTACTGAACAGACTTCAAATGAAAAATAGTTAATTTAAAAAGCTTTATGCATATAAAAAATATTACAGCGCGTTTAATATTCCTAGCTTAATAGAGATTTATAAGCAACTACTACTGTGTAATTGTATAAAGTAGTAGCTGTGTAGAAATCTAGTAATACATTCTTATTCTCGAGTGACGTCATCCGTTTCTTATGAACATGGCTGTAAACTGCGCACGCGCAGCGTGCATTTTCCTTAAACCTATTTATATTCGTCTTATACATAGTGCATATCACTTCTATCGTTACACGGTAAATAGTGTAATCATGAATAATGTTATGTAATTATTTTTAAGGTAGGTACACTTTAGCTTCTACCTATGAGATTTTGGTTGTTAGATCTGCTCCAAGATACTAATTTTTAGTATTGTAATTCTAACTACAAATACATATACATTTTTCTTCTAACACGAGAACTACAAATAGGTAATATACTTCCAAGATTTGCTTACATTGTTTATTGTAATTGAAGATATTAAGAGCATGATTAATGTCGTCATTTATACTTAGTTACACTGTTTATACGACTAGTTTAAAGAAATATCACATATATGAACGTTGAGTACATTCATGTCAATAGGTATAACGAGTTGTGGATTCATAGAGGACATCAATTGGCGGTTAAGTTCCGGTAATGATTGTTAAGTTGTTAACGGGCCGGATACTGCTTACACCAACTAATAATTGGTCATTTATACCTAGCACTAGTTTCTAAAATTCCACGTAAGGATATCAGAATCGCTGATAAAATTTATTCCTCATATTTCATATGTTAATTAATCAAAAAACCAGATTATTTGGTAATTATGCTGGATGTGTGTGTTTTTAAATTGCTAGCTGTATTTTAACTAGTTATTTCCCCGTTTTTTGTCATATTGATTTTTTCTACTTATATTGGTTACATTAGAATGTATTGTTTATATATTATTTTGTAAAACACATTGAAAACCGTATCAAATTCGCTTGCGTTTATAGAAGTGTGGAAATAAAAAGCGAGAAGCAAGTATGTTTAATTTTATTTGCTTTACTACTATGTAACTATGTATATTTATCTGACATACAAATTTCCTGGCGAGAATTTAAAAAATATTCTCAAAATCAAGCTTGGTTACTCTTGGTACACGAACAATGCAGTAAAAATTATTTTTTTATAAACGACTTGAGGTAGATTTAAATTCTCACTGTCCTTGACATTAAGCGCTCCGACGTCGGAATAATTTTCCATTTGCTGACATTTAGTTACAAATGTAAGTGAATAATATTTTTTATATATAACTGTCACTAGGACTATTCATTGAGATGACTAAAAGTTTTTGAAGATATTGATTTTTTTTATATTCTAGTTTTTTTTCTAGTGTTTGACATCCTTGTTGTTTACGAAAAATGTCACATGACTGTGTGTAAAATAACTTATACCGGATTGGTGGGGAAGGATAAAATATATTTATTGTATGTGAATACGAAATTCATAAATGGTAAAACCTTAAAAAGAATGCGTGCTTGAAAGAAGAAATAGGTTAACACCGCAATTAGATTATCCTGTGGCGTTAGTAAAATGTATCCTGTATTGAGGTAAATCTGCAATATGACATACTGACCCGTATATGGGTTAGACAACAGACATTAAGGTGTCAATGAACTGATACAGTGATCGTTGAAGGCCGACATTGGTCACTGATAACAAGTACTGAGACGTGAGTACAGTGTGTAAATATATTAGGTCACGTCCTCGCCATTAAACCAGACTACGGACTGTTATCACCATCTAAAACCATTCACTAAACGGGGACAAAAAAAATTGCATAAGCTTCCGACTTTAAGTGCATCAGTTCATAGATCCTTACTAATATTGTAACCGCGAAAGTTTGTGAGAATATATGGATGTTTGTTCCTATTTTACTCGAAAATTAGTATACGAATTTAAATGAAACTATAAATCTATAAGGCATAATAACTTGTCTAACATAAGGTAGCTGCTTAGTAGTAATTGCATAATAGAGACATGAAATGAGTCAATTCTTAGTTGTTGGCATGAATGAAAGCAATATCTTGGAAAGAACTTTAAATTTAGCAAATACGGGTGGTAACTCGCCGTACCGTTGTATAATCGGGGTGTTAGGGGGCCGCTCCCAAAAACGAAGACAGATGATAGTACTAATGACACCTTTGTTGATGGGACGGAAAAATCGATCCTGATTAAAAAAAAATATTTTTAACATGCTTTATTAGCGTTATATACGCTCCATCTTGTAAGTATAGCTAAATGAAACGACAGTTTCATAAAAAATACATTACTACAAAAAAAAGAACCAGCAATGAAATGAAGCATGATAACAAAAACAGTTGGACGAACATGATGGAGCGAAATAACGCTAATAAAACGTTTTAAAAATATTTTTTAGTTCAGGGTAGATTTTTTCCGTACCATCATCATATTACCACTACTACCCGTATCATACGTCTTCGTTTTCGGGAGCGGTTCCCTAGCACCCGTACCCGCCGGCGTCGATAGATGCGATATCCCAAGAGCCAAAATATGGCCAATAGAACACTGACTACATCATACATAGACAACATCTAAGTCATGAAACAACGACGCCGATTTCTGTTACAAATTAATACATTATTATACAATAAATGGCATGTGTAATTTCCCGATAAGTTATACATTATTTATTATGCAAACTCTGAAATATATTATCATAATCAATATATATGCATTGTAGTAATGTCCTGTTGATAGCTTTGTTTGACCTTTTTATATTAGTTAAAAAAGGACCTTGACTCATAACTTACCATAAGTGATAACTATACTTGTGCAATTATTTCGTTACAATTCGAAAAAACAAAATGATGTCACCTTTATACCATACACGAGGTGAAATAATGGTTTGGAATAAATGGTTTCAGAATTGGATTACAGTAATTTCTCACATTAAATGATAAAATGTTTTGTCATTTTATCATATGAACAATCATCACCATCATCATCATCTAAACAACTTGTTTGATTGAGTGAGATCGAGAGAAAGATTTCTTACCTATTCGGAAGTGCTGCACCCCGATTTATTAATTTTTTAATCACTCAAAGTTATCCTTTTTAATGTACATAATAAAAGTATACATTTTCTCTTTATTTTACTGTCGCGATAATTGTTTACAACACCTGCACGCCATCGGTCAGTATGATTAAAAAATAAGGTCGATAATAGAATTTAATTTGTAACAGTGGCGGGTCATAGATTTACATCGATTATTCAACTACGTAACAATCTATTGCGGAATTATTTGCAAATAATAGCTGTTTAGCGGCGTATGACGCATGAGTTTTGACAGTGGTGCCCTGGGGGTTCACCTGATTTTCAATGATGTTATAGATAGCATATATTATATAATAGAAGCAGCTGGTGTTTTCAAACTAATCCAAAGTTGCCATTACAACTGATCAATTATATTTAAGCGTTTGTAGATTGTTTCCATGACTTCTTTACAATAGTCAATTTCAAAGAAAAACATCGATTATGGTAGTCCTGAAGAAAATCTATGTTTACTAAGGGGCTCGTGTGTAAGTTATTTCAGTAGTTTCAAAATTCGGTGTGAAAAGCTTTTTCGAGAATAGTTATTTAAATTTAATACTTAATAATAGAAAATCGACGTATATATCTTTGTGAAATTCTGAACTATTGATCCGACCATAATGGACATTTTGTAACTTGTTCTGCGCGCGCAAAGGTCTCTGGCCTAAAAATTACATAATATACTTTAATCCAAGCGAACGAAATTGTAGGCACTAGCTATGATACTATATTGATGGCGTGTCAGGTAAACCGCTCATCTGTCGATGTTTTTATATGTAGGTATAGAAAATTGTTGAGCAACACCCGCCACAAAAATAAACCTAATCACCATCCTTCAAGGAAAAATACAGCAAATTAGGTTTATGCTTTTAAGACTCGATGGCACTATTAGACAAATAAACAGACAACTGGTTAAACGTATCGGAACTCTCTTATTGTGTCGGAGATTTAAAATCTCAGCACTCTGGATGTCAGTTGTGTAAAATCTTACGCAAAAAACAGGTTATAAGATTGAAATTATCCGTAGACACATATCAAATAATTCATAGACTTATTATTATTCAAAGAGTATCATATATTTTCACGAGTTAAACACGTTCTGTATCTAAGTAGCCGTAAAGAACTCGTTTAGAAACAAATTATACCTACAAGTGATAAGGCAAAGCTTTTACAATTTCATATTACGATTGGTAATTATTGTTTCGAGTTAAAGAGATAACCTTTTATACCTTCTGTCAAACGAGGAAGATTATTCGTAAAAGCTATTTTTAATTATCGATATTTGCGTAGTACGCTCTTTGTACAAATAGTATAATATATTATTTTGTTATTGACCTCTAATCAAAACATTGTTTATGCATTGTTATTGTTGACGTTAACTTTACTGTAACAATATAGGTACATGTAAAAAATAAGAAACGTCTCTATGTAGTTTAGTTTGTCGGACTCGGACTATTTGCAATATTTAAATAACAAGTTTTTTCTCTAAACACATACGAAAAGGCATACGGTGCACAACAGACATTTAATTTATAAAAAGAATTGACTGTGTTCCGGCCAATACCGGAAACGGTTTTTGATGAAACTCTCCCAGGTAGATGATATAAAGCTAAGTTAAAATAAAAACCCACGAAATTCTAGGGGCCAGTCTTACTAGTAAATGTTTGATATTGTGACGTTTATTTTGACATTAAAAATAATATATACACATAATGAACGGGGATGGAACACATGTAACTACATCACTAGTTCTAAAAAATATATTCATCCGGACTACATATATGAAATTTCATTTCTATACGATATGGTCAAGTAGCTATACTACTAAAATTGTGTTACTTAGTGAAAGTAAAATCAGCATGTTAAATTACACCGTTGTTTTAGACTATGTAATATCTGAGTCATTCGATATACACAGTACACATGACCCCCGACCCTAGATAACCATAGAAGAAACGTGATAACGACGTGAGTACAATAACTCGCCTCGTTATGGCAACACTTATCAATTGTAGGGTAATATTTGCAAACCCAAATAAATAAACACTTTTTCCGTAAATTTCGGACACGTTTTGATAAGGATGTCCACTTTCATCCGGGTGAAAATGAAATTAAGGCGACTCTGTCTGAAGTTTTGGCGATAATGTTAATACAGTATAATAATTGTTAATTTCTGCGACTTACCATCCCAAACCGCTCACCCAATTCTAATGATTGATAGTATAGAAGTAAATTAATTTTAAAGAAAATGCTTCACTCGATTAACAGTCGCAAATAGACAGATGAAACATTGTATAAATTGTATTTTACTTATAAGTCCCATACGCATTTAGTAGAACTATTATATGGATTTTACATACAGACACTGCAATTTTATTGATATAAATTAATCACTAGGTACGACATTTCTACCTGGTTGTAACATTATAAGACCAGCTAGTTTTTGCCTACTGTTGATAGGAAATATTAAAGATGGTTTTTATTAATTTCAGTTGTAAAGCAGAGATTGCAGATGCTGAACTCCCCTTATCGCGGCGTGTGGGAGTGCGCGAGGCACGTGTACCGAGCTGAAGGTTTGCGCGCGTTCTACCGTTCCTACGGGACACAAGTCACCATGAACGTACCTTTCCAGGTAACATCATGAGGCGAATCTTTGAATTTAACCGTGTTACCAGCTATTTTTATCTTGTGTGCTTTTAGAATAAGTATATATACGACAAATGTTGAAAAACTGTCCAAAACATCTGGAAATATATGTCTATTATTTACAATTTTATAATATACTTTTGCAAAAATAAAAATTTCATTATTAAGTGTGTAACTCTAAAACCTATATCCAAACGTTTGTCAATGTTACAGAGTCGCAGTTGTTTCGATTACCCAAATGAAATTCTTTAACTCAAGAATCATGAAATCGCTCTGCATTGGAATGATTTGTTATCATTAGATCTTCTAAATAAAAGTAAGATGAAGATGTACTTTTTGAAGTACTGAGGAGTCGTTTCATTGCAGGCAGTGCACTTTGTAACGTACGAGTGGTGTCAATCCCGGTTAAACCCGACCCGTGGCTACGAGCCGCGTGCGCATCTCACCTCTGGAGCGTTCGCGGGCGCTCTTGCTGCGGCCGCTACCACACCCCTTGACGTCTGCAAAACCCTGCTCAATACACAGGTTATCTATCGATCTTTTAATATCGATGCTTTGTTTGAGTTACCCTGGTAGACAGAATTATTTAAGGGTTTTGTTCATCTCTGTATCTATTGTTTAATCGGAACGTTATAAGTGGCAGAAGCTCAGTAGGTTTTTGTTGTGAAGATTAAATTATATTACATATTTAGTTGAAGATGACAATTTAAAAAAATCTCCATCTAAATGTCGTTAAAATTGAAGTTAAAGTGAAGTCGTTAACAAAGTTAAGTCTTTTCTGAAGCAGTTTTTGCATTTTATATTATACCAAAATACTCAAATATATTTAATGACATGCTCTTAAGTTATAATATATATGCGATATTCACGTATAATTATATAGATATGACATCCGCAATCAAAATCACCTTTCAAAAAATAATTTTTAAAATCTGAAATGCAAATATTCGTTGGGAGCATAAAAAACATTTAAGTTTTATATAAAAAATAATAATTTAATTTACAGATAATGTCAAGTGATATAAAAGTTGTATGACAAGTCTTGCTAGGATGTATGTATAGGCAAGCTCTAAAAGCTTTCCGGTATTATAATTGTAAATTTGGTGATAAAAAATTCAAATTCCAGTTTCGTTCAAACCCGTTGCAATACATTGAAGTGTAGGTGCTGCTCATAGACTAATAAAATAATAGATGCGTCATAAATTTAAAAACAAATGCTAATTTAAAAATAATAAGGGTGTGGTTAATATATTAAAGTCCGAAATAAAAATTATTAAAGAAATCTGATTTTTCTTCAGTACTCTCCTTAAATTATTTCTGTATTGTAACTTATAAATACTTTTGGTCGTACGTGTCTTGGAATAAAACGAAAATAAAAAATTTATTTTTTTATTTTCACCCAAGTTATGTGTGCGGCGCGGATAACCCAAGAAAATAAAACATTTTTTTGTGAAACTATTTATTTTAAACTAAAATTACAATACAACAAGGACATGTCTGTTCGGTACAGAACGTTAAATAATAGTCCTTCTTACAATAATTAATTAAACCTAACTTAGTATTACTAAGAACTAAGCTATGTTCCTGGAAGAACGCCGACGTCAAAATAAAGAGTGGGAGGCTTTCGCGAACTAGTGGTATCTGTTTATAGAGTTGACATTAAATTAAGTTAATTCTTTTATGTGTGTATGTAATGAATCTACAAATTTGTTAATATTAATACTTTTGAGGTGGTGGGGCACTTTCTCAGAAACCTTTGCAAAAGCGAAAGTGATGCTACAAGACACGTCATTAGTTGATTAACAACGTCGTGTGGTTGAAGCATTATCTGCAACGAAGTTATTCAAAGATGTTAGACATATAACAGTGAATACAACGTTCTAGGAGCGAGGTGCTGAAGGTCTGGTCGGCGCTGCTGGTCTCGTGATGCGGACGTCGGGACCACGAGGGTTCTTCAAAGGAGTTGCTGCGAGGGTCCTCTACCAGATGCCCGCTGCTGCTATCTGTTGGCTCACATACGAGACGCTCAAACACGCACTGAATACCGTACGTTAATCCAGTTAGTAGAAGTATAGGAATTTTTAAGTATTTATTTATTTTAAAATCTGCTCCCAAACGTTACACACAAGAAAAGCTTACATAAACATATTCAAAGTACAATAGATTATTAAGTGTAGACGCGTGTAACAACTACTCGGGAACTTAAAAAAATTAGAACATTTAATGAAAATGGAAAGTGAATAAACTTGAAAAAGGACGCACAAGGTGGATTTCTTACATGGTGCGACATTTTTAACAGACATTGAAAGTCCATATAATACGGTAAAAATCTTCGATATAGCTGCCTACCGCGGTTTCAACCACGATTAATTTTATAGTATAACCTCTGCGGATTCGCACAGCTTACAAACATTATAACTTACCTCCCATGTATTTACAATCAACTCAGAAGGCGTACTTATACAAAAATTCTCAAAATCATCTAAGGGATGTAGGTGGGAAAGCGTAACAAACCAACAAAATCACTTCAGTTTCGTGATATTAATTTGTATACTAACAAACCGAACCACAACTAAAAGCTGAAGTAATTAACGTATAATCTTTTTATAAATTCTACGTGTAATTTAATTAAAGACGTTTCAAGTGTCGTGAATCGAGGTCTGTTTATAAAATTGGTTTATCGGTTACGCTACAGGTGGAGATCACCGAAGAATCAGGCACCACGAGTACCGCTGGTTCGAGTCTTGCCTGCGCTACATTGCGGCTGGCCGCTGCGGAAGTACCCGCCACCACGCTGACTCGCACATAACACTGTACACACCCTCGTCTCATCCATCACAACCGGTTAAACGGCCGATCATTTTAATCACTTGTCGAAACTCGTGTATGAACAAAAGTGTGAATTCATAATAGATTGGTCAAAACCAATCAGTAATTGCCTACATTTGACATCGAGTTTAGCATCTGATTAAAAATATTTATGTTGGTCTTAATATGAATAGTTAAGGATTTTTGTATTTGTCATTGGCAAAATTGTTATATTTTCTTTATTGTTTCTAAAAAAACACCTTTGTATTTAAAATTATATCAATCTCAATTTCTGTCGTCTAAAAATTTATAACATAATGTTATAAACTATAAATAATGTCATATTATTTGTATAGTTTTGTATGTACCGTTAAATTTCCATAAAAAAACTTCGTAAAACTGAAAGTACACATTAATCATTCACGAATTGTTTCAAAAATGTTAAAATAAACAATTTGTAAAATGATTATAATGAACAGTCATAGATCCTAGACAATCGATCGAAACGATATTTCAATCGAATAACCCAGTGATTTTCAATTTCGAATGTTATTGGCTGGGGCGAGGGGTAGAACCCTGTTGTTGTTGTTACGCGTTTTGTTGTTTATTACACAGAGTATATATATTATTATCAAGAAAAAAAAAAGTGTTGTATATTTTTGTGTGTTTGCGTGATGGGCCCGTCTCGCTTTGCAGTTTGTGTTGTCTCATTGTCTGTGATTTCATGTTTTTTTTTTTTTGCTTAAGAACCAAATTGTACATAGATTGGCCCGCTTCTGTTCGAATTCTGTGTCAGTGTTATTGTTCTCAGGATGTTATTGCAGTAAAAATCCGTAGGAAGTTTTAGTAACCACAACTTTGACTCTAAAATATAATTTTTCGAAAGCTTCGTACAATAAATAAACAAATCAAATTGTATTAATTTAGGACTAATATTGTCCTGTAGCTGAGGTATCTTCCACGCTTGTGTATCAAAAAACATACTGATACAATTTCGCAAAGTATGGAAAATGTATAATTTTAGTACATTATTATTTTGTATTTAATTCTTTAAACACAAACCTTTTATCAGCTGTTTTTAGTGGATTATTTTAAATAGATTAAAATTGACATTGACCAACTGGAAGAAAAAATTTATTAACTTATGTATTATTAATGAAATTTACGCATAATAAAATAAATAAAACTGACATAGATTTATCCGCGATTTCTCAACGACTGATCGAGCCATTGTTAAATCTGAAATTAGTAAATGTTGCTGGTTGACCAAATAATAACCAATAATGTAGCTTGACGTCGGATTTAACATAAACGATGAGACTTTCAGAGACCGCGGCTAGTGTGATTGTGTAAAGTTATGTCTGCGTTAGAATATAGCTGTGATGTTATGAATAAATTTAACGTAAGTCATTATTGATAGTTTATATTAAGTATTACTGTTTAAATATCCCTAACGTTCACTGCAAACGCGATACTTTTTGCTCGACTTTCATACTACGGGCGTTTTATATCCATCTTTTTAGTATCGCGTCTGCGGTGCCACTGTTTCGTTTGAATTTTTAATTAATCTCTTTAGAGCTTTTTTTTAATAAATTTCTGTTACTGTTTTATATTTTACAAATGCGTATATCGATTTGTTTGAAGCGTGGTTCAGTGGTTGAGACCACTTTAAATTAAGACGATTGAAAAGATTATTGGCAGCCTAGTAAAAAGTATTTCACTGATCTGCAGCAGAAAATGCATACAACACTCAACAGAACAGAAATATTTGTAATATATAGCGAGAAGTGGCGTTCATGCCGATTTGAAACAGTGTGTCTGAAATGTGTAACAAAGATTATTTTGATCAAATGCTTTCTATCTACTTGTTGCTTTATGGGATATTTTAACTTTAAATGTAGAAAATCCTTTTAACCCATAAAATCGAATACATTGTCTTCCATTGAGATATGAATTATATAACCATTTTCAAATCATTTATATTTGGAACAAAATAAATTCTCATAGGATTGCAGTTTTAAATTGTCTTTGATTAGAAACTTTACTTTTGATTAGTGATATTTCAAAAACGGGTCTCTGGTTCGTTATTCGAATATTTTTACCTGTAAATACAGTTTCTGTCTCGTTGATGTGTTTTTGATTTTCTGCATATATTTTAATTACTATTAATATAATTTGGTATCAGTTTTTTATATTTATGCTGGACAGAATGATTATATCCCATTCACACGCGGCACCTTATATTATTTTTCAAAATTCCGCGATTTGTGATCTGATTAAAAATATTGGCCTATTATTAAATCTATGGTATTGGATGTAAAACTTATGAGCATATTTTTAACGTCTATTATGATATTAATTATTGTACTCATAAAACAAAATATTTTAATTACACATTATTTTAGCGTGTAGTTTAAATTTAAAATTTATGCATTCTTACATCAAAATAAATTGATGTTTGTTGTTTTAAATTTCATTGGTTACCGTCAACTTTTGTAAATATCAATAGAGACGTAAATTCTTTGTGATGTCGTTTTAACCTTGAAAATACTAATAAGTTGAAACGAGATAACAATATTTTCATTATAGTGTATCAGTAAAATAGGCTACCTTAGTTGTATGAATTGTTGTATTAAATCGAAAGTCGAAAAGCAAAGCTGTAAAAATACAGAATAAAAATTTCAAATTAAGATTATAATTACGTAGCGTAAAAGGCTAAAGCCAGTCACATTCTTAAAGATAATGCTATAATTGTACAAAATATGAATGTAGGTAAAAATTTACCGTGATTACTGAAGTCAACTATTCTCAGCTTTCTTAATCTGTTCTAAGGCTGTGTTTTCTAACATCCTTCAGATATTCACGATTATTTCGATTTGTACGATATAGATAAGTTAATGAATAAAATTCAACTCCTCCAACACGCACAGTATTTGCAAAAACCTTAAAAAAATGATTGTCACGCGACTAAATGGTTCAAGGTTTTAAATAAAATCTTATAGAGTAAAATTGCACGAAAAACATCAATTGTGATACAACCAGTAGATATGGCTTGAATGGCTTTAATATCGCCACACTGCATAGTGATCTCTGGCGAAATAAGATATAACTAACACGGTGTAAGTGAGAATACATCAGAATTTTAGCATGATAATAAGAACGACGAGTGATTGTATGCTGAAGTCCAAGCCTCAATTGTACATAAATATTAAGTCTACATTGAAATTGTCAATAATATCGTTTTTCTCATTTAAACTTAAATCTTCGTACAAAGTTGAATTTTATTTTAATCAGGGTGTGAGATACAGTTTATTAGTTTTGTAGGAACTTTTCGCATAACGGAGATATTATATTAGTGGTATGGTTCGATTTATGCGATGGCAATTTCGAGTAGTGTTTATGGATGGGAGTTTCTAAGTCTTTTAGAACCAATCTTTCAAAAACACGGTTCGGTAAGGCCTGGTTGCCGGAATGAAGCGGTTTTGTCGTGCAAACATTTGCGATAAACTTAGATAGCTTTTTACTTGCTCCGCTTATAGTGGTGACCAGCCTTAACGGTTAGCGTAAGTGATCCTGTTGGATGAAAAACTGAGGGTGCTATGCGTGTCGAGCGGCCGATGCTAAGATCGAAATATTTGTCATAGCTTTTATAAGCTATAGATACCCAATACATAAAAATTTACAAAATATTTCGTAGTAGCGCCGATCGCTCTTCTGTTCGTAAAGCGAAATTATTTGTGTACATTGCGTCTATTGACGACGAAGTCGAATTGTAAAAGTTGGAGTTTGTGACGAGCCACTACGTCATGTTCTGTGAAATGAGAATTAAAATAAACAGTTGGACAATAACTACTTTTATTTTATAAACCTTATAATGTATTTTGCAATTTTATTTTTTCATAAAGCTATTTTGCCCAACTGTAGGTATGTGTAATCCGAATCCTTAAATTTTACAGATGTGCAATTGACATAGCTTAATTAAGTATAACTTGATGTACCTCAAACTTTACTCGGCTGAGACGGCGAGGTGCAGATAGTATAAATAAAAAAAGGTGTCTTGGAAATGCGTTTTTATTACTTTAAAAGCATAGTCTTTACATCGAAGTCACTGAAACTTATCGACTTACACTGAACAGTGGACTCGGCCGGTACAATCAGTTAAATTTCACTTGTTACAACTGTTTCATTTTCAACCTGTTACACATAAAGCTCGCGTAACTGTAGACACAAGCTTTGAATATTAATTTAGAAAAGTTACATAATAATTACGATACATTACAATTTCTACTAATATTTAAGCATTTTTAATAATGTCGTATATTTTAACAATCTGTACCTAACAGATATACTCTGATATTGTAACTATGAAAATATTTTACTCTACCTAAGCGACAATCAATGCAAGTCCAAATGGTAACGAATTAGGCATTTAAAATTGTATGTAGTCTATCTATACTTAAAAAATATCACTTAACTATAACGCACAAGCCGAAAAAAATACTAAATTTTTCTTAACACACATCTATATTGCAACCAAAATAATATCTGGCTTAAATAATATTAAAAACAAGAAAACATGGAATCACACACAATCCATCCATTCACGCGCACAGAAAAGCTGCTTAGGAACGAATACACGGCGCCCTCAACGGGAAAAAATGCCTTATACTCGCTGTATTTGGCACCAACAGCGAACCTATTTATCGTTTAATGATGTTCTTGCTGCGTAGAGGGCCTCTCACGCTCACAAATACAACGCAAATTTTTACGTACTTGCGTACATAATACTCACCGATATGATAAAATATTATGTTTCGACTTAAATATATAATAAAATATCTATATATTTGGTTCTCACTAAAGTAAACGTGTCGCTTGCACGGTCACCTTCGCTACACATTCACACAAGGCATCCATGTGTATGTATATAGTATATATATAAAGTTACTACGTAACCAGACACCGATCGACATTTGACACCGCGACCTGTCTTAAAAACTAGTCTAGGGCTTTGTGAATAAAATATTGTATAAATGATCACTTTCTTTCGTTCTCGACTTGCATAATCTACATTCCTTCTTTACATCCTTCCATCTCTTTCACACATTATGTTAGTTGCCATCCTACATGAATTTGATATAAAATAATATATTGTCTTAACGACAACAATCTTCAACTGGTGAAAATTTATGTTAAAAACAAAAATGTACACATACAAAGTGTAAATTAATTTAATTTAATCGAAAAAGATTTCATTTCAATAAATTGAAAAGCTCAGTCGCGACGGCAAATCTAAAGCTTGCCGATTAATAAGTTCCATGAACCCAGTAAATAAATATCGTAAGATCACTCACACATCACGCGTTATTATGTGAATTTTATTATAATATCATCAATATATTACTATCATTAAAACTAGTATAAATTAAATAGAACCTCGCTACGTCAGCATATATAAAACATACGGTACGATAAAATTATGCGTAACAAATTGCAAACGTAAAATAATGCCATCACAAGTGCCTTTGCGACGACACAAATTGAAGATAAAGGCGTAACAAAGATTTGTATAGAACTTATACAAGAAATGACTGCACTTTCGTAGCAGAGTGTCAGTTAAAGAGTCAAGATGTTGTTTAACGCACGTATTTACAATAAATATCAAAGCGCTACAAATTGTATGTTTAAACTGATTTGTAAAAAATTATGGGTATTACAAAAATCTCGAAAAAATAACAAAGGTGCAATTTTGCGATTACTTATTAGATTTTTGATAGAGAGGATAGTTGGGCTATGTTTGTAACTAAAATAGACGCGCGCGTCGCTTCAACTCGTTGCGACGCCATTGCGGCAGACGGTAGAACTCCGCGCGAGAGAACTGCAGTATCGCTTCAAATTCCGCATCCGATAGATGGCGCTGGAAACAAATTTCGGTCGTTAATAATTTCAAAACCAAAAAAATGTAAGAAGAAAATCGTAAATGAAATTTTCAAAGTACCGTTCTCGATAATTGGAATGTTTACAATAAAGAAAACTTTTAAAAATTGAACTTCATAGAAAAATACATATGTATAACTTTACAGATTGTTTCTATATAGATCGCTCACGTCATATTCGCATGATCTAACATATACTGAATTAAATATATATTTATTTTTTCATTGTAAGTAAATGTTCCGCTTTAGGCTTCACAGTGATGTCCACATCCTATCGCTTGATCGTCTGCTTAATGAGTGTTCGCATCACACGATTGCGTGCGATTAGCAACGAACGTGTTAAGACTCAAACTAAAAATTCATAAACGGCACCTCTAAGTTAAGTCGGTCCACGTCGGGCGGCAGACGGTAGTTGGTGATGAGCAGCAGGTGGTAGGGGTAGAGCTTAGCCGGTTCATGCACGAGGTGCGAGGTAGCCATGTTGGGCAGCGAGCGGCGTACCGACCCTCCACGTACCGCCCCAGCCCCCGCCACACTCCCCGCGCCCGTCACTCCACGTACCAATACGCCGCCCTCAGTTGTCTGGATTGTAATAAACGACTCGATTTATTTATTAAGTACCGAAATTCTCTCCATGACTTTTAGATTTCTTTGTTTATTAGTGAACATTGCTATGTTATAGGTACACCTATATCGTTTACGTGTGTCGTAACGTCTTTCGCTATATTTGGTAATCGGTAATTGTTTATTTTTTGTTACTTTCTGTATAGAAAATATTTTATGAAATAAAATTTTTCACTTAATGATCTAAACTGATATATAATTGGTAAGAAGGATAAGAATAACTCACCACAGCACTTCTATCCACGTCGGTAATGGATCCGGCAGAAACTGTAATATCAAAATAAATTATAACGTTGACATGAAACGTATGACAACAAACCACATTTACTACTAATTTATAAACTGATGTTCGACGGGGACAAATGACGTTTGATTTAAGCGTGTTATTAATAAAGACCGATCTCTCACTTGATTGAAATACCGACAGTTAGATTCACAGTATGTTAAGTTTTAATATGTATTAAATCGTTTCAAGCCTAAGCATGATGCGCCTGCGCCGCGCTTAAAAGTAAAGGGGTATCGAGCAATCAGTTGAAGCATCAGCCAAATACAATAGTAAAGTTCTACTTTACAAAAAAATTGTATCTAATAAAAGAGTATCTACAACATACGAAATGTCAAATGTTTTAACAAATATAAAATATAAAATCTTGTCGTTGTCGAGCTGAGTTTAAAGGGATTTAATAAGCGATAAATCGAAAGCTGTGCTTCGGAAGCGAATGAAGGGATTTCTGTGGATAATCAATATGAGATATAGCGTAGCGCACACTATACTTACTGCACAGATCCGTGCGCACTGCGTGTGTAACAACCTTTATATTACTATCAAATTATATATGTAACGTGGGATTTGTAAAACACGCTTTAAAACAGTTTCATTCTTTACGTCTTTGTTACAACTCAACGTCCGAATTCATCGTCATCTCTTACTTTGTTTTTTTTACATCTCTTTCACTTACGTTACCGCTTACATTCATCAAAGCGTTAATTATTTAATATTGTTGCCAATCCACGAATATGTTTTTAATATTTATTTAGCAGGAGGATGTCTATCTGGTACCACGTCAACCATACGACATTTAATTCTACTACGTTACGAATGATTTGTATTCCGAGTAGTTAGGAAATTAATATAATTTTAAATCTTGTATATTTATTTCATACCAAATGATACTACTATATCTAATAATACAAATTTGTTAAGAGAAAGTTGCTAATATTCATTAAATTATTGACATTAAGACACGAGGAAATTATGAAATAATTTTTCATACTTATTATTTTCAGTATAATCTATACGTAACTTATTGACTCAGTTAACGACTCACTAGTTTTTAACTGTGTCAATGCTAGTGTTCCCAGTACTATACCTAATTAATTCGAACTGATCTCTGAACTAACTCAATATAAGTATTTGATTAGACTACATATTATATGAATAAATGTATATACGTACTGTCTGACTTGCCGCTACTAAAATCGGTGCTGTGAGTCTTGTCCCCTAAACCACTGAATGTGAAGTCACCCTGAAATTGGTCATATTCATTAATCAATTATAATATAATTTTAAATGTACCCTAGTGGAGCACGAGACGTGCATTTTCGAATATGTCTAATAGTATTTTTATGTATCGCTTTATGTAGCCTACCCAATCCGAACAAGATCTTTACTATATTTTTCAATCGGGATTCGAATCCGAGACCTCTAATTGATAAATGCAATTTGTATACCACTGAATCTGTGTAGTTTAACTGCATATTTTATTTTCTAATATTGATAATAATATCAAAATTACTTGAGGTATTTTTCAAAAAATGTACGTACCTAAAGATAGATGATGTATAATCGTACTTTAATTATTTACCTTTAAATTAGCGTATACAAACTTTTCTCTCAACTATAAAAGGTGGTTTCTTGTCAGACGCAACTTCGATATTGCTCCTACCGAATTTAATCCTCTATTTATATATATATATATATATATATATATGTATATATGTATATTATATTATACTCTTACCCAGACAGGAATCGAACCTGCTGCCTCTAATGCATCTTTTACATTGTACCATTTTCACCAAAATTCAAACTTCAATGAACTTGTAAATTTCCACAGAAACGTATGTATAATAATTATAATTTATCTATATTATACCTTGACATGATTTTATAAGCTCAGCATATACATAATTAGTCTTTTATCAATACTATTCAATTTTGTAGTTACTTCTGATGACAATACTATCATTCGATATTTCGAGCTGATGTTGATACAGTTAACAGTCGGCAGTGCGAGTTTTTTATTAAACTACTTTTCATATTTTTGTTGTTCTTTACTGATGAATATGATTATATCCACCGTGATTACCATGGACAATAAACATTTTTAGATACTTATCTGTGTATATCTAAATAAAAATATCTTTATCAAAAATTCGACGTAAATCGTTACTATGGCAACTCGATTAGGACTTTCTATCGGTTGAATTGATGATTGGACTCCAATAATTGTTCGAGTCGTTTGGTGTGATACTTACAGCGGTGCTTGAAGAGAATGTATGCGACCTGGCGGAGAGGCCGTAGCCTGGTCGTGGCGCCGACCGCAAGGAAGAGACCACTGCAACACTGCCCTCTGTACTCATACTCACTCACAAGTTTCCACATCGCGTGTTAGCAGTCATCCAGTCAAGTCAGGTTTAACCCTTTGAGGTCTACCTATTCCGCTCTCAATAATACTTAGGTTGTAATTATGTTTTTTGATATACTGTATATAAAATTTTTATGACAAAATCGATAATAAATAACATCGACTTCATAGGGTGAAACACTCACTAGTCAGAAATCCAATTCTTAATTATATACTAAATAGTCATAGAAGTCGATCCTAAATACGTTTGTAGCATGTCTCAAAGTAGTAATGGTCAGTCGAATGTAGAATTAGCTTGTATCAGTCCAGTACTGGGTTTTTAAAAAAGCGTCACGCCAAAAGTGCCCCGGAGGCGGTACTCACATTGCAGGGTGACATCCCGGCGGGCAGCGTGCTCGAGCGCGTCCCAGTCCCGCCTCGTGCACCGAACACTACTACACAACACACACATGCTACCGCTATACCGACACAGTATACGCGCACACCCACAAAACTCCTCACGAGTATGGAGTGCAGAGGTAATGTATTCTTATGTGGGATCTTACAAAGGTTGATTGAACAATAATAAAGTGTTCAAGATTCGAGCGGAATAATACAAGTATAGTAAAATTGGAAACTTTGAGAATCCGATTGAAAGCAACTGATATTTCTAATATAATAATACTTAATGTTTCGCATAACTATTTTGGTTTTCTTATACAGTTTACATTTTTGTGGCTTTATAGTGGGTCTTTTTGCTCCTTACCTCTACACTGCATAAGCAGGAACATGTCACTGTTCATTTGACACATGACAACTGATTAATAACATGTCCGAACGTTCCAATGTCAAAATGACACTTCGATGGATGTTTTATTCGCTCTAGGTCAGTATTTCAATCATACTGCCTGGCCTTTCTTCATAGGACTTTAAAAAAAGGAAGAAGTTCTCAATTAATTTGTAACTTTCTTTACCGTATTTCATTTAAATCGCGATCCCTATATAAATTATATTCAATTGAAGTAAATTAGAATTGGAACGTCGTAGTTCTTGAGGAGATTTGTAGGATATGTCAAAGCTTTTTTCTATCGAAGACTTCTTTTGATTTTGGCAAGAGTTGAAGTATATATTTAAAAAGGGGGCTGTCCATTGATTTGTGGGTTAAAAATGATAGCTGGTATTTTGTATAACTCTACTAAAAATAAAATAATTTACAAAGTTAATGAATGCCACTAAATTTATACATTCAGCACAATAATAAAAGTAATCTTCGATTTTATTTCACGCTGAATACACTTAAATGGGACCTGTTTTACAATACTCTGAACTTGTTACTTGTAACTTTAAAAGACAATTTATTTATATGGAAATTTATAATCTTAAGAAATTTTGTAAAACAGTCCCCTATAATAAAAATATCTATATATTTCGACTACAATCAATTCTGTCGTAATCTTAGAATTGTTACTTAATTTTCTTTACGTCTAATTGATAACTTTAACATGACTAAATAAAACTTTCATTTATTAGTGAATGTTACTATTTTCTATTTTTTAAGAATAAAAAATAATATAAAAATTTCATATGCAAATAGCAGATGTAATCACATAGTAACGAATTGACGTTCATCCGAGAAAAATGAAAAAAACAAACTAAAAGAAAACAAAATTAACTTTATATTCGTTATGCTATTTACGTTTGTATCCAATGTAATATTTATATAAAATAAAATGATACTATGTGATTATTTCTATATACTTCATATGCAAAATAGCCAAAAAGCAAAATTTCGTTAAAATAGATAATGTTGTCATACTTCAATAGTTGTATATATATATATATATTAGGGTGGGTCAAAAAAATCAACTATTTTTTTTTTTTAAATTAATACGGAGAAATGGGTTACTAGGCACCTTAAAAAAATTCTCACCAAATATGAACTCTTAATTTTAATAGGAAGATCCTCCGCATC
>JAOSYY010006658.1:0-14354 GCA_025727935.1 Hebomoia glaucippe
GGCGGAGCGGCGAGGCGACGGTTCACCTCGCCATCGACCGTATTCACGAAATCGGGTATCGATACGCGGTCGTTCGGAACGCATTGGGCCTCGAGGCAGTCTGCGAGACATTCAGCCTTTTCCGCGTCGTCGAAGGCTGACGGTTGGTTTTCGCATTTTAAAATAGTTAACTTTGACGTTGAAGGACACAGTTTTAAGAAACATTAGATTATTCAAAAAAATTCTCGAAAAATAACGATTCTTCTAGCTAGTTTTTAAAATTCTATTACAAAATCAATATGATAACATTTAGGTTTTAACTTTACATGGGAAAGTTGGGTAAAAGTATATAAATTGAGGTCATGTTAAAAAACAAATTATCGAGGAATCTTACCACACATTATACGCAAAGTAGCCTTCGATATTAAAGGTACTAAATCTGATCTATCTTTCTTAGACTCAACCTGTATTTCCTTTAAGAATTCTTCAGTTTGTTCAATAAACGACTGTGTGTATTTCCTCAATATATTAAAATGAAAAGCTGGTGTAAGCATTTTTCTTCTTTTATACCATTTTCTTCCTAAAATAACCATACGAAACGTTATACTTCTTATATTTTACAAATGAAGTTCCCTAATGAAAATTACATATAAAAGTATTAGGACGAATATACTAACCATTACTGATTAGTAGTCCCTCTCCAAGCCAGCCTTTGAAAAATGTATAAGGCTGGTTTTTTTCATGAAGTGTGGATGATAATATTTTCTAAAAGAACATAGCAATAGATATAATTATTAAATATTTTCACTATATTTATGTCTGATCATTCAACAAAGCAAAGAAACGCAAACACAGTCCTGAAGAAACGCCTAAACGTATGTTCGTTTAAATAAGCACTCGTATATATGTATTATATATATAATAATTTATTGGCAAAACAAACGAAATTACTGCATTTGATAATTGGCCAGATTATGAATTGTCCGGGAGTATATTGCCACATTGTCGTCTGTATAACTTATAATAATGTACAAATTTTATAACCATTTGAAAGATTAGACAACCTTTAGATAGACATGCTACCACCATCTGTTATTTTAGAACTTTTGAAGAGGAACGTTTTGTCAAGCATTATTATTAAGCGTTTGCACAGCGTACGTAAAAAAACCTCTCATTAGGAATAAAACACGCCCGTTTTAGTATCATTGATACTCCGCTCCTATTAATCTTATAGGGGTGTTATACAGTCTAGAAATCTAAATTTTAGACTCTAAAGATTTCGCTAAATAAGCTATCCAACACTAAAATAATTTTCAAATTCTAGTCGAGATTAGCACGCTTAACCAAACGGACAGACAAACTGTTTCGTTTTATTAGATTAGTATAGATAGCAATTAAGTGTACCTCAATATCTTCTGACTCGTAGACGTGAACAACAGCAACCCCAAATGTGTAAAAACATACAATGCTTTTAAACAATCGGTTTTGTTCGCGGAGTTTGGCAAATATCTCCTCTAAAGATAAATATTATAAGGTTTAAAATTGTTTACAAGAAGTGACACTTAAAAATTACACGTGGCGAATGAAATTTACTTTAAAAAATTCAGACTTAAAAGATATGTTATAAATTTTACGTGTTTGACTGCCTAGTGATTTTTTCTGTGAAAGCTCATAAATATTAACTAAAACATTTATTATTTAAAGATAAGACGAGTTTTAATAACATGGGCGAGCCTGCCTTAAGAAGCAATTAATCTCAATATTCCTTCAGGCCAGGGAGTCTTGGAGACTTTAAAACTCAAGCCATATTTATTAGTATTAATTATTTAATAAGCTGCTGTTGAAGTGTAATGATATTAGCAACATTTTAGCATGGCTGACATAACAAATTCATTTTTAAACTGTCAATAATCAACATACCCGGTGTGAGAAGAAAGTCAAAAGCTGGCCCTATAATAGGCAAACCCTTCATGCTAGGTATTTTAGAGATCAGCCTTGATTTTTTAGAGGTCTTATGGAAGTAATACAGCAAAGCAATTACAATGACGGAAACAGTAAATGCCCACTCCATTTTGCTTGATATCAGGAATCTGTAAAGGTTATCAGTAATATTCTATGTGACCTTTTAAATTTATCTACAAAATAGTCGCTTAAACTATTTCTACGATTAATATTAATTAAAAAAAGAATAAGTTCTTCCTTATATTATTAGCTACCTGTAAGTGAAAGACCCGTTGCAATCGATATATCCGTATCAGAGATTAACAGGAACTAAAAGACAGACCGGCAAATATATTAAAAACACTTCAAATAATAATTAAATTTTAATGATAAGTATAAATGAAAATTTACGATGTGTCCCTTAAATATTTTTTACATATAGTGAAATATAATATAAAATACTTACACAATATTGCTTATTTTCTCAAAAATACAATAATTACATAACTTTAATAATGTAAATTAAAAAACGTAGTCTCAACGGCAGTGAATAAGTTAAAATTGTAACAATTCATAAGAAATAACAATTTTTAAATTTAAAAATTTGTGTCGTCCCGCCAGCGTACCACTAAACCTTTGATGAAATATTAGCCAAAAACACAATGTTGGCACCATAATGAAATACAATATTTAATTTGTTCACTACAATATGAATAAACAGAAAAATTAAAAAAGCACCTGATCAAACTTGAACGGAATCTAAAGCAAATATATATATATTATTATTAGCTTTACGATTTTGCCTATTTAAAAGGTTTTAGTAAAAAACTAATAGTCAATCGCAGTTTCAACCGCGTTACCTTTATTTTTATTGCTAATCGAAAACTAACGTCGTGCATCTGTAACGTGTATACAGAGCTGCAGTGGGGTGCAATTAAATAGCGTTATCACAAGATTGTAGTGGAAACGTCGAATATTTATCGAGCGTCTTTTAAATAAGCCTCTACACGATCATTGCGGACACGCCATCGGCACTACGTTATAGACCTACGATAAGAAGCACCCCTGTTTGTTTGTTTACTCAATTGTCTTGCTATGTAATTTGCGTAACTATTTACTCTAAAATTTCCTTGCATGAATGACAATTAAAAATATTTTGTATTATTATTTCTTTATGTTGTATATCTCCGCTCAAGATTCATAACAACATATGATTTTTAGCATCAAAATAAACCTCAAAATGTCGCCATTTCTTTTTTTTTGTAAAAGGTTTTGGTTATGAAGTGCAGAACTAATAACAAAAATTTCCATAGTATGGAATTGGATATTGAAATTCGAGATCCTAGCAAGTTACCATAAAAGCATCATGTTTTTTAAATAGAAATAAACGAAAAAGGTACAAGATTGTGCTCAATTTAAAATACGCATAGTTCTAGAGATTTTAACTTACACTTCCTACGTTAGTTAATATAATTTTTTTATCTAGATATTTCTTTCTATCTAGTTACGGCTGCATTGATGTGATACGCAACTCTACACCAACGTCATTAAAGGTTGAATTTAGAACTGAAGGTTGAGCCAAAGGTCAGTAAATCAAATTTTATCCAAATTTTGCACTCCATAAACACAACGCGTATAACCTATAGGTAGATTTAAGTTTTTCAATACCTAAACCAGGAAATTTCTGTGAAATAAACAGAAATCTTTGACCATTTTTATATTAATTATATTTATAGAATAGTTTGAACAAAATGCTTCTGTTACATAGTTTCTACTCTGTAAATCTGTGATTTAATCTTGATTGTCTATTTTATCTGTACCGCGGTATATATACTCACCATAAACGTATCGTTGTTGACAATTTGTTAGTCTGTACTGTGTAATACGGAGCGCAGTCTGGTAGGTAATAGTCTGTGGTCGTTAGTCCATTCTAAATGTCTAATGCTCTGAAAGTGAAAACTACTGCTGAATCCTGAATGCAAATTTGCAAAGCCGCCAACTGTTAATAGTTGACGAAAGAAGTGAAATAATTTTTATTTAGTTTTCAAAAATCATTCATGTATTAAAACTACTCAGCATATAAATTAAAACAATGCAAAGGGAAGAAAAACAGCTGGAAGCTACATTACATGCAATTCTAAACAGAGTGAATGATTTAAAAACTGCTATTCAAGCTTTGATAACTAAGCTAGAAACTGAGTATGAGACAATTAATTGGCCATCATTCCTTGATAATTATGCCATTTTATCTGGACACGTAAGTGATACTTTTTATTGTAACCATTTCATTAAGTCGTACTTTGTTATTAACTAATTACCAACAAACATTTTTATTGCAGCTAACAGGTCTTAGCAAAATATTACAAGCTGAATTAGCACCATCCTTACGATCGGTAGTAGTCTTGCCTCTGCAATTAGGTTGTGAAAGAGATGAAGAATTGTCTCGGCTCACTGAAGGCAGAGTGCCTGCTTGTACACATGATTTAGTGCCAGATCTTTTACGTACAAAGCCGGAACCACAAGCTGAACAAAGACTACAACAACTAATCCACAAATCAAGTACATTGAATTATGATACTGCACAGGTATTTTCTTAAATTTATTTATAAAATGTTATTTTCTATAATACATTTTCCACATTTCTACATACTGCTTATATATAAATAAACTACAAACTTCAATATACTTACCATGATAAAGAAACTTAGAACAAAAGTGATGTCTATTTCAGAAACAAGTAGCTCAATTTACTAAAGTGATTAGTCATGTTTGGGAAATAATTTCAAAAGGTCGTGAAGACTGGGAAGGTGAATCAATGCGTTCTGCAGGTATGAATCTTGTTTAAAGTTATTGCTTATTATGAATATAATGCCATATCTATAATTTTAACAATAATGCATAAGCCTATATATTATCTATAGGCATAAGCCTTCTTCCGTCTATAAACTTAAGAACATCACCTTCCTTAAGCTTTTTATACAATTTGACTAATCATTCCAGGTATGCAACCAACACACAGTATTGCGGATACACATGCCCTTGTTACTGCTGTGGGAACTGGTAAAGGCCTTCGTCCAGGTATGCCACCTTGTGTACCTCCAGGAGTTGTTGCACCGGGAATGGGACCATCTAGAGGACCTACTCCACAAATGGGACCAACAGCACCCACAATGCCCAAAGCTCCATCTGCCATTAAAACAAATATAAAAGCAGCTAACCAAATACACCCCTATCAACGCTAGGCTTAATTTAAATTCTTATATAGATAGCAATATATATGACAAAATGTTTTATAGAATTGTAAGGAGGAAATATGTTGAATTCATAACAATACTTCTAAACCAATCTTGTTTACGTCAAATCATAGATTTATCTACAAGGATATTTCAGTAAAATCTTTAAAAAACAAATAGAGAAATAAAGAAAACTCATTCAAGAAAATGTTATTTATTTGGATTAAAACTAGTAATGCATAAATATTTAACATATAGGTTGCATTCGAGAACACTTTACGCATAACTTTATTTTTGTCATACAAACTCGAAAAATAATGTCAACACTAGGTATCACATGTAACCTATCCACAAAGATGTTAACTAAAAGATATAACTGGTCAATAGGACCTGTAACTATCAAAGCTACATAATTAAAAAATTAGTGCTGGATGAAAAGCTTTTTAGAAATCGCACATTTGCTTTCTTTAGATATATCTTACATAGCTTTGTAATCATATCTGTGAAATCTTGATAACTCATTAAGTTGCTAATGAAATAAAATAATTTTTTCATAAAAGTAACATATTTTGTGAAGTGTGTTAAGTCAATACTGCTAATAAACATCTTAAAATAGCGCCTCAATTAATGGTGTTCACCTGTAACAAAAAAAAGTCATAGAACTCTTATTTTACATTTTCGACTTTGTTAAGATCTACCTTAACTATAAGTAATTAGGTATAAGTAACAAATTGGTTTTTTAATATAATTTTTTGCTACTACACAGTAATTACTAGTGTTGCTTCAGTTTTATGCGCGTCGCGCATCGACTGTACCAGCGAAAATTTTTATAGTTAAGTAATAAGTCAACATCTGATGAATTATGTCAAATAATTAAGTTGTATTTGATCAATAAGGTCATCTGTTTGTAATAAAAAAGTCGATTTAACTTACAATATCATCTATTTTAAGTATTGCGCGCACTGTCTCCGTTGAGAGTGCCAGTGCCGAGGCGGTCACGTGAAGCGGCTGAAGCACGTGCTCGTGGCGCATGTCAGTCACGCGACCGCGACGCACATTCACGCCGGCGCCACTCGCCGAAGCGGTCGCATGGGCCGCACGCAATTCTGTCACCGTCTCGATAGGGTTCAAGCCTACAAAAATTATTAAAAAACTGTAACTTAATTCTCCATATATTATAATAATTGATAAGCAACGTACCAGCGTTCTCGGCGAGAGTAGATGGTACGACTTCAAGAGCGTCGGCGTAGGCCCGAAGGCAGTAGTGGTCAGCACCAGGTGCGGCAAGCGCAGCACGAGACAGTGCTGCAGCAGCCGCGGCTTCGGGCGCGCCACCTCCTGTATTTCAATCAACTTTAGAATTTGTATCTATAATTCATTATAGTTCTAAACAAAAATTATAAGTTCCATAATTTTTTTACTAATGTGTATCTACATCTAGGTGGTCTATCATTATGGTGTGCAGGTTGAATGTAAATATTACCTGGCAATAGAGCTGGTCGTCGGGCAACGCAGCGTACCGCACAGAGGGCGTCGTGCAGGGAACGCGCTGCCTCTGCCACCACAGCGCCACTTGTACCGCGCATTACAACCGACACAGTGCGACCACCGCTTTGACATCCTGTCATCTATATTCATAATTTTAAGATGTACTTATTACTTCCAAATCATATGTTCAATTATTCAAAATTGTGTTTACTGTATCAGGTCTATTTTAGTTTTATTTTTTATTGATTATTTTACTACACAGGTGAACAATTCGGTAAACAATGTGTTAAAAATAGAAATAGATTTTATATGATATGATTTATCTAGTAATTACCTTTATGTATTTTCCACCAGACTCATTGACTTCTTCAACTAAATCAACATTGACGAGATTTTCAGCAGTAAAATGGTCTAGTGATGCAATTGGTCGACACCCTAAAGTCTTGCAAACAAATTCTATGTCTTCTCGCTCAATATCTTTGATGACCATTGTCTTGATCTTATCCAAAAAGTGAACTGCCAAGTCACTGAGAGCATCTCTGGAAATGACGATCGACTTTATATTACTGGTTTATAGTTACGCTACTGTTATATATTGAAATTATATTTAACCAAGTGGAAACAAGGTTTCACTTAACTTCAAATTAAAACTTTTATTTTTATTCTACATATGTCGATCACAAATTACTCATTTATATGCATAAAAATTACCTCAAAATCGACTTCTGAACTAGTAAAACATTACAACCAGCTTTTTTAATTTGTTTCACAATGTTCAAAATGTACTGACGTTCTTCCTTTAGTACCCGATCCATAGCGGCATAGTCAGATACTATAACATTGTGATCCATCTATATATTAGAAATTAATAACAATTATTAATCAATTATATACCAATTCAAATATGTTAAAATTTTATATATATAAATTGGCGAATATTCTTACATCTGTTTTTGGAGGTGAAATGCAAAATTGTATTAGGCCAACTTTCGCTTTTTCAATGCGGTGTGGTCCATTAACATTGGCAGCTCGGTGAGCAATGACCAGACCTTGAACTAATTCTGTGTCCTCGACTGTTCCACCTATGCGTTCAATAACCTTAACGTCGCGTAAATCCACTCGGGCACCTACACCTCCAGGTATTGGCTCCATAACTGATAATAAAACAAACAATTATTTTTATATAAGAAAACAACTTTTAATTATAAACATTATAACATTTATTTAGTTTGAAAAGTAATCAAGAAGAGCTTGTCCTAAATCACTCTGGTTTCTTATCATACATGGAAAAAATTTATTGCAATATGATTTAGAGATGGCAATTTGTGTATTTTATAATTTGCCATATATAATATAATTTAGATATTTTAAAAACATATTACCTGCACAGATGGCTTGAACAGCAATAGGAGCTAAGATAGTAGAGTGCTGTGAGACAACTTTGGAATTAAGCGATGTGGCAGCTGCTTTAAGAAGAGCATCTTCATTGGCCAAATCAACTGGGATAGCCATATTCTCAATAACCTATACATGATTTTTGTTGTGAATAAGAATAATATAAAAACTTCTTATCAGTATTGATAGATCAAAAGTGATATTAAAAAAAACAATAGTTGTAAATTTTATGAAATATTACCTGAAGGGCCATTTGTAAAGCTTTTTGAAATCCATCTGATATGACAGTTGGGTGAATTCCTTTTTGCAACAGTTTTTCAGCAGCGTCAAGTAGAGCACCAGCAATAACAACTACAGATGTTGTGCCATCACCTGCTTCAATGTCTTGGGCCCTGGACAGTTCCACTAACTAAGCCATAAAAATTATATTAATTGCTATAGTCAAAGTGTATACAATATTTATATCATTATTATAATTTTAGAAATGATTAAATAATAAAATTAGAACAATTGTCTCAATACAACTATAAAATTGAATATTTTCACTCACAAAATACAGTGAAAATCAACCATCTTATTATCTCAGCTTGCAAACAATAAAACACAGCAAAATTAGTTCATTGCTTTAAAACTCTCATACTACAAACAAACATGTCAAACTAATTTGCTCCTTTTTTTTCATTGAGGATAGAAAATATAGATATTGTTCTGTATTTTGATGATTGATGATGGCAGCACGCTTATGCGTGTTTCCATCTATGAATGGAGGCATGTGACCTAGACAGAACTTATAAATTATTAGAAGTTCTTCCCACCACTTTTAATATTCAAAATACCTGTAGGGCGGAAATAAGTAATATAAATGTATATATACCATTTTGGCAGCTGGGTGGATAACATTCATTTGTTTCAAAATAGTGGCTCCATCATTAGTAATTGTCACTTCACCATTGGCTGCTTGTATCTACAAAGAAAGCATATAGAAAATAGGAGGTTTTCTGAAATTCTCAAACTCATTGACTCATCTTAAATGATAATTCAACTTCAGGTTAATTGGTTATGTTTATATTTGTTTTTAATATCTAGCATTACCAGAATTAGGTAAGTTAATTAAAGAATCACTTATATTGAAAAATGGCAAATTTATGCCTTTTACACATTTCATACCTTGATTTTATTTTTTAGTTAATAACAAAACCACCTACCATTTTGTCCATGCCACGAGGACCTAAACTAGTTCTTATGGCATCAGATACAGCTGAAAATAAATAAGATCACATATAATATTAACATCATTGTTACAGTATATTAAAACTGTAACTGCGACTATTCCTGTATGAAATTGAATAAATGAACAAACAAATTTGATCATAAAATAAATTAAGAAATTTGATATAAAAGAAATTTGTAACAAGAATTGATATTGAAGAATAAATATTTGAGACAATAAATTTAGATTATGTATGACATATTAAAGCCGATGATCTTAGCTAAATTACTAAAAATTAGCATATTTAAACCATTTCTGTCACTCTGCTTTAAAGTTCAAATTTTGTTTATCATATAATAGTAAATAAGGAACAAAAAATTCAAGACTCCATATGAATTACAAATTGTTATGGATCTGAAATTATTCTCAATAACAAAATAACTATTTTAATTATCTTTCATAAGGAAAATGGAAGTGTAAGATCCTGTGACAGATTAATGACTAAAGTTGATAAGGTAAGGGTTGAATATTGGTATTACATATATTTTGCTAATAATGCGTGTATATACTATGAAAAGTATATACATCGATCATTTTCAATATTATCTATTTATATTTTCGAAATTGAAGTTATATTAAGTCTCGTAACGATTAAAAACTATAAAAATGTAACAGGTGCTGCTGGACATTAAACATAATTACAAAATTTAAAACATAACTAATTTTGTATTAAATTATCATCACTGGACAATTCTATCATTTTAAACTTTTAATTGAAACACTAAATAACGTAAGTCTCAGTATATTTTAATTTTATTTACCTTTTGCGGCATTTATATTACTTAAGCGAATATCATTTGGTTTACTTTTATCTTTATACACAGAAGAATTAACTTTAGCCGAATCTCCGCCAGCCTTAGGAGCCATTTTTACTGTTTAATAAAAATATATTAATACAAACAGGATTAAATAGATATTTTCGGATTTTTACTTCAGTAATACAGTTTTCAGAATAAGCTGTAAGACAATCAAACAAATGACAGTTTCATTTTGGCCTTCAATTTGCTTAATGTCATCTATCAAAATCAAAAAGGTTTTAATGCTAACGCTGTGAAGTACAGAACTATTACTCTGTGTAAAACATTATTGTATGGGGGAAATTGTAAGCTTAAACTTCAATTATAAATATTATAATTAATGAGCACTATCTTATAAAGCTATATTAATAGAATCTGAATATTATATGGATATAATATAATAATGTATATTGTAATACTCCAAGTAAATAGAATGAAGAATACCAAATTAAAAAATTATATTAACAAAAGTAGAAAGTGAAACTTAAAATAATTAAACGTTTATGAATTCAGTTTAAAAAATAATACGTAAAAAATTTAATTATTTGTTGTTGATTCATAGTTTCACGCTTTATAATTGTACGCCATCTAGTTAATTTCCTCGTTTGTTTATTTTTTATATGCCATGTAGCCACTGAAGGGCTAGTGGTAAGTCAAACAGTTAAATTTTCTGTAGCCAGTTCCTTATTATGGTTATAGAGATTTTTTTGTTTGAATAAGCTTACTTATTATTTAAATAAGTAATTAAGTACTTCAGTACTTACCTTTTTGAACTCGGATTACTTAACCATGCAGCTAAACTGAACTCTTTAACAGCAGCACGGCGATCCATAGTTTTTGTTTATTTTTTAAGCGGAACTAATTTACTAAAAATGCATTAAGATTATTAATGTGCCGACTTCCAAAAGTTCAAAGAAGGACAAGAAAGTATTGATGTTATAAAAATAATAAATATTATTACAATCATGGACCAGAACTACACGGTAATATTTATATCCATTCGTTACAGCTATCGGTTAAATAATGTGTGGGAGGCAACAAATGTCATTTATTATAATATTTTATTTTCCTCAAATTCAATTAAATTATTGAAAAAAGTTTTACTTTAAGGATAAATCAAATACAACCGAACAACGCTCTGAGAGTCCAATTGATGCCGATTCTAATGTGAACCTGAAAACAAATATCATGTCCACTCCAAGTCATAAACATGATGATACTTCAATGGACAGTCAGTTTTCGGGACAGACGAGGATTGTGGGAGAAGTAGCGCTAACTCCAACTAATAGATCATTTACTCCACAAATTCTAAATCCTCATTCTTCTATGGCAGCTTTAACTCCCATGGCAAGTGCTGCAAGTCAAGTAAAAAGCAGTATAAAATTACAGTAAGTGTGCATTATTAGGTTTATTACAATAATTCATTATTGTTAACCTTACATAATTATTTGTTTTATTAATTAAACAATAAGGATAAAACTTTAGTCTTAAGAGAGCAGTATATAACTATAGGAAATCGAAAATCTATAAAGTTACACAGGAATTTTATAAGAAATCGATGTTTTGTAAATTAAAAGTTTTTCTTTTCCAGGAACTGTGTAGCTACTGTCAGTTTAGGGTGTGACCTGAATTTATTAGATATTTACTGTAGGACCCGGTATTCTGAGTATAATCCTGCACGATTTCATGGAGTTGTTATGAAAATTCTAGAACCGCGTGCTACAGCTTTAGTTTTCAGGTGAGGTTTGTATACATTTAATTTTTATACTAAAAATAAATGGTTTTTCATCTTATCCCCAATGTCTTGTTTTCTGTTTGTTGAAAAGCGTTGTCACTAAGATTATTTTATTTAGAAACTTAATATTTATAGATCTGGGAAAATAGTATGCACAGGAGCTAGAAATGAGCACGATGCTTACATATCTACAAGAAAATTTGCCAGAATAGTACAAAAATTAGGATTTCCGGTATGCTGCTGTGGTTTCCTATAAAATATATTATATTGTAGTCTAAAGTAAAAGAATAACCTTATTTATGTTTTATTAATTTCCAGGCAAAATTCTTAAACTACAAAGTACAAAATTTTATCGCTACAGCAGATTTAAGGTTTCCAATAAGATTAGAAGCACTTCAACAAGCACACGGTCAATTCGCATCATATGAACCAGAGTTGTTCCCTGGGCTTGTGTATAGAATGGTACGCCCAAGAGTAGTTCTACTTATATTTGTGAATGGAAAAATGGTTATTACAGGTATTTATAATTGCTTTCGTAATATGTATTAAATTTAGGAGTTAAAATTTAGTTTATATAGAGGAATCTCTACAGCCATATTACAGTACTCTACAATGATATCTCTATGCCAGTTACATTAAAGCATTTATTTTTCAACTGTAGTCCCAATCTTCTTTATATGTCACGAATAAAAACACTTAAGATATGACATACTAAAAAATTATACACCAATTTCAAACTACATTTGTCCAATATAATAAGTACAAAGTACACATTACCTTTAAGTAATTTTTTTTACAGGTGGAAAGTCTCGAACAGAAATCAATGAATCTTTAGATATAATTTATCCTATTCTTAGAAGCTATAGAAAAAATTAAAGAAAAATTTATAAACAACAATTTAATAAAAGTTTTGTTTAGTATTACTAATGATGTGAGCACATTATTCATGTATTTTAATTCTATGTTATTTAATGTTATTGTGACTGGAATTATTGGATGTACTTATTTATGTTTGTAAATAATAGTTTATGAACAAAACTGACTCGTTAAATTATTGTCAAATAAAATCATTAACAATCTAATATACTATGGACTCTACAAAGGAGGTATCATTATAATGCCGAAATTATTAGAACCACAAAGAGCCAGTCTTAGTCCAGCTTGAGATATTAAATGCTAGCGATTCAGACATACCTTACTCAATTTAAACGAAATTGAACTTTATTATAAGTCATGGGTAACAAAATACAAGTATTTTCAAATTCTATTCTTTTTAATCACCTAAAAGGGTGATTAAAAAGATGATGAGCAAACAAAATTTGGGAGAACATGCAAGAAGTTCCAATGTTTTTTTTTAACAAAGGTAATAAATATTTTAATTTCTTTGTACAATTAACGCAGCAACGTCTTATAAACATGTTTGTTCGGTTTTAAAGTTGTGATTGATATATATACTATATATTGAGTCCAATAGACATAACCATTTAATTTGCACTAAATATAAATACATCTTTGACGGTATTTTTATAATGCGCATTATATAAATTCTCTATGAGTACTATTTGTTGTTAACTTTGGCTATCATTTGATATAATAAATTATTGTATTATGTAACAATTGACTACGATTTTTTATTTTTCATAATCCCTATTTAATTATTACTATAATTTTGTAGCATGTTATTGTAACTAATTCATAAACTTACATACATTAAATTGCGTCCAAATAAAGTGTAATCCTCTTACAAGACGGACGTATAGCGATTAGCGTTCCAAATTTACTACAAATTTTCGTATACTATGAATAAAAAATAAAAGATTGGTAGCACGTAGATGGTACATAGAAATTGCTAAACCGATTTCGATACAATAATCATAGACTAATGGTATATAAAGAGTGATAGGAACACTTATCATTATGTTAATCTAAAAATTAATAAAATTCAACATGTTTTTAATTTATCACAAGTATTAGGTAAAAAGAAATACAGTAATAATAGATTTTGTGTTTATTTATCAGACAAAAGGAAATACAAAATAAAAGATCAATATTTTAATACTTACACAACTACGAACCGCAACTGAGGCACTGATCTTTGTTAAGTAAAGAGCAAGCAATCATCGACATATCAGCTTCATCTTTCTCGGCTTTTCCATTTCCCACTTTGACTTTAGATTTGTCTACAGTAAATTGAATGGCGTTTGCGGCTGGCTTCGTGCGTAAATAATACATCCCAGTTTTGAGTCCCATTTTCCAAGCATAAAAGTGAATAGAAGTTAACTTTCCATAATTTGGTTCAGCAACATGTATATTAAAAGATTGACTTTGATCAATAAATGCACCTCTATCGGCTGCCATCTGAATTGTAGTTTTGACAGAAATCTCCCATACTGTTTTATATAAATCTCGGATGTCTTTTGGAATCGCTTCTATATTTTGAATAGAGCCATTGTTGTGAATAATGAGATTTTTCATATCTTCATCCCAAAGATCTGCCTGTGTCAAATCTCTAAGCA
>JAOSYY010006669.1:0-10346 GCA_025727935.1 Hebomoia glaucippe
TTTGTTTTGACGATTCGGAAATTTATAGATGCCTTAACGCATATATTTTTGAACCAGTGTTGAAACGTGCTTATAGAAATTAGAAAATTTAATATTAAGGTGTCATTGAGACCAAGCAATCTGAACTTTCGTTAGATCATAGGTTACCACCGGAAGCTGCATCATCTCCTAGTAGGCTGTGGAGGCTATATCGGTCCAAAGATAAATGGTAGTTTTAATTTTTGATTATAATTTGATTATTGCTTAAAAATATAAAACTTGTATAAAAAAGATTATGGGAAGCTTCGTTGGAGTTTTATTTTTTTAAAAAGAGCGTAATAGTCCATACAAAGTCCTTAACCGTTATATAAACCGTAAGATATGACAGTGGTTACTCTAATAACTTATTATACTTATTAACTAACTTGATCGACATCCTTGAGGAACTGCAGCTGATGAGTGACCAGCACCCTGGTGGTATTCCTCAGGTACCCGACCAAACAAGACTCGAACAGGTGTCGTCCCACGTGGGAGTCCACAGCAGACAAAGGGTCATCTAGCAGGTAGATATCGGCCCGCTTGTACACAGCTCGAGCCAAGGATATACGGGCGCGTTGACCTGAATAACAAAAAATTGGGTATAATGTCCTTCAGTTTTGTCGTTTCACTAATGAAATACTAAAGTCTATACGTATAAATAACGTTTAAGTATTTTCATTTGCATTTTTGTTTAATAGCTTAGCTAAATGTGTATAAAAGTTATACTTTGCTGAAAGGGAACACAATTGATAAAACTTTTTTCAATGTTTATTTCACGTAATTTCCGAAACGGCTGAACCGATTTTGACGGGACTTTTACTAGATACTCACTATGAGTAATTTAGGTTGCTAGAAATCATTACATCGAGGAGGTTTTCTATTCAACTGTTTTTTTATCAATAAGAAACAGATAGTTATAAAATGAATGGTGGTCAATCTTTAGGTGCTCTGTTTTGTTTGTTGTCCACAAGTTATAAATTAGTTGATTTAAACGATTCTTAAATACAAAAATACTCTAAAGGCAAGTAGGAATAAAAAAGGCGTATACCAGTATACCCCTGCAAACAAATCATATAAAATCAAATACAATATCGCTTATAAACGTTACTTAAGATCTAAATTTAAAGACCGCGTTCTGCTCTAAGAAGAATAGCCAAGAACATAAATCAGCTTCGGTATTTTCCGACCATGTTTTCACAATAATATATAAATAAATTGTATACATTTCAACGATTTGAAAACAACGAACGGTATATTGTTTTTTAAACTTCATTAACTCACCACCACTGAGACTAACTCCCCGTTCTCCTACCACAGTCTTATCCCCTTGCGGGAACAATGTAAAATCTCTGTCGAGTGCGCAGCGGCGAACTACAGCGTTGTAACGAGGACGGTCCATCGGCTGGCCAAATAATATATTTTGCCGGACGCTGCCTAACATCAGAATAAATAAATTATTAATAAAACACTAATAATACGACGACAATAAATAAAAAAACTTGAAAGTCTAAATCGATTACTCTTTAATCGGATTGAATCGGATTCTTTGCTTAATTTTGCAATTATTTTATAACTAAACAAGATTTATTTCTTCATTTAATACAAAAAAAAACTTGCTTTTCATTCCGCTTAACGAATATGAAATATGTGTATGTGTGTATATTTGAATTTACCTGCAAATAGCCATGGTTCTTGACTGGCGTATGACACAGTGCCGCCGACGTGCACCGAACCTGAGACTAGGGGCAGTTCTCGTAATAACACATGGAGGAGCGACGACTTGCCCGCTCCTACTGGGCCTATTACCGCTATTAATCTAGAAATATTTTAATTTTATTAGAACTTTAACAGATTTAAAAAATGTATATAAGGTACCTGATATTTAAAAAGGCAGTATCGAAGTTATTTTTTATTGTATACCAGCATTGCCTGCGACTTCATTCGCGACGAATCGTTACTTTTTGTTATTTATATTAATAAAAATATAGCATTTCTAAAATTAAAGTAGCAGCCTAAGTTACTCCTTACTATATCAGTTATCGGCCAGTGAAAGTTTCGTCAAAAACGGTCCAGTCGTTTCGGAGAATATGTGAAGCAAACATATTTTATATAAAAGTTTTATTAATTGTGTTGCCTTTCAGCAAAGTATAACTTTTTTATCATCTGTTCAGGACCGAAAAAAATAATTTATCTATACATTACTAGCGGTTCCGACAGACATCGTACGGTACCCGTCTTAAATACAAAAATTTCATCAAAATGTGTCCAGCCGTTTAGCAGGAGTTTAATCACACTCACAGAAGATTTATATATATTATTCATTTTCGTTACCTTTGCAAATGATCAGATTTTATAAATTTTTCATACGAGGGAAAATTGGTGTAAGTAATCGTCTCAGTCCTTAGAAATTATTGATGTAATTATTAATAGGGAAATAAGTCAAGGCTGCACATTAGAAATACCCAGCAATAAGTAAAAGAAAGTCAAAAAACTATTGTTTGTAAGGATGACACTACGGATATATAATACGAACTTACGACAACAGCCGTAAAATGACGCTCAACATTACAAGCACATACTATGAACGGAAGCGGTCAATTATAATGAGCAAAATGTTTTTGCACTGTCGTAATTACGAGGATAACTAAAGCAATTACTAAACAGGTGTTTTGGCTAATATGATTTAATTCAATTGCTTTTATTACATTTCAAATGGGTATATTGGAGCAAATTTCAAGATTTCTGTATATAAACGAATGTAGCAATTTTAAAGTTTGCATTAAGAATAATGTTGACAGAAAAAAGATTCGATTCGACAAGAATATTTAAATCTATTATTAAATGATATCGCGTAAAGGTAATTTCTTTTATATTTGTTACTGGCGGTGTCCCGCGGTTTCACACATGTTACTATATCTTTATAAATTATATATGTTTTAATTATATTTTTCTAATGTTGCAATAACATTCGTTCAGTACTTTTTGCGTGAAAGTATAACTAACATCCTTACATAGAAATTTTCGCGTTTATTATATTAGTAAAAATTTTAAGTCATAGTGTAACGTACTTCTAAGTTAAATACATAAATTCTTTATAAAATATGTAAATTATGACGTATTAGTTTATAAGTATTCTATTCTTAAGTTAGTTACTTAGTTGGTAAGCTTTTTAAAAATAAATGTGAGAAAATTGTTCAGCAATTTCTAATACAATAAATACGTTGACATGTTTCGGACAATCTTATAAGCTTCTAACGGAAGATAATAGGATTTTTGAAATACATTTTATACCAACTTTATCTTGCTCACCAATATGTATGGTGTATTATTAGTATAATAATATATATAAAACTTACACGTATCTTAATTACAAGCTATATTTTGTTGTTGGAAATTAAACAAATTTTGCCATAATAACATTTAAACTTGTAATAATATAATGAACAGATAGGGTCCTATCCTGTTTCCGAATTAAAATTAAGAATGGACAAATATATGTATCTCTGTGGGAGCACTGATATAAATTATAACTTTAGCAAAGTACATGCTTGGGGCGTGAATGGGGTTGCGATAAATTTAAACTTTTTAGCACTAGTAGTTTGTACAGCATTTAAACTAAACAATCAAATTATCTTTCTAAAGACAACAAACTGACAATGGAATATAGTGAGTTATAAAACCTCTCTGAATATTAATAGAAACTCATTGATATACAACCTACTTGAACAGGGAGTAGGTATTATTTGCCTTTGTTAGACTATGTTTTTTAATATACACTCTCTATACGCTGCCTCAATGTCAAAATTTGAATGAATCCGGTGGGCATTAACATCACCTATATTGTGAAACCAGGATTTATTATATTCATGACTAATAAGCAATACTTATGGTATGTGGGAAGCAATCTTTCATCATCAAATCTTCGTTTGGTATAAGCCTAGCCTTAGGCTGATAGTACTATTAGTCATACTTACTTGCCAGGTTTGATAGTCAGTGACATATCAGTGAGGGTGTTTTCCGCGTGTGAAGAAATCCACTTAGCCGTAGCGTGCTTTAACCTCACCCCCCGCGCGTCTTCCTCCACTCTTGTTGCCAATTCTTCTGTATCCTCTTCTCCAGACTCCAGAGGAGCTTCTAAGTTCCCTAGGAAATTATAACAAGTAGGTAACACAAATTGTAACCAACTCAACAAAGTCACTTAACATTTCTAATTACGCAGAAATATTTCCATAATTGGCGAAACCTTACAATTAAATTCCGGATTATTTTGTATCGCAAAATATGTTTAAGCGTCTTAAGTTTCAAGACATAATGAAATAAGAATGGGAATGGAATTCAAATAACAAACGGATTATACGCATACTTTGCATGCTTCGTTTTAAAATATCGTCTGCATTCTTGAATTATGTATTGAACTAAATACTTACCATTTCCTTTGGCTTCGTGCGGCTTTTTGGGAACAAGAGGTGACTCGAGAGATAGTTTAGATTCAACTTCTCTTTCTTTCTCATAGTCGCCTTTGACTGACGACGCTGCGGACTCTCGTACTTGCTTGTCATCTCTTCCCTTGGGTTTGGCTGAAGTCTGAATTTCCGCAAGCCCTGGTACGGGTTTGCTTGTGTCTTCGTATAACATAAAGTTTTGTAGACGCTTAATCGATATCGTAGCTTCGGCGACTTGTGCGATGCCTGTACAATTAATGTAAGTGTTATTTAATGATTTTGCGGTTACAACAAACACATTGATTTATTAATGACTAAAATCAGCTATTACTTCCACAAACAGAAATTAATGGTCGATAAATTATTTTTATATTCGTCAATCTAAATAAATGAAGATAAGATCAATAAAATCTGTGATTAAAATTTATAGTAATTAACATACACATTTTTTTCGAAAAACTGTATTATTGAGTAGATGTACAAACCTTGAGGGAAAAATACAGTCATTGTCTGTCTAAGGATATTGTAGAAGCTCGTAACGACAAACACCTGTTTTGCGCTTATCACATTGTTCTCAAGAACAAAGGCAAGTATAGAGAAGAACAGACATATCCGAGTGGTGAACATGATGAATGACGTCAGCACTCCCCGAATGTACGACGTGGCTTTTATCTGCTTTATTTCTTGCCTGTAGAAATGTTTTACATACAACTTAATTCCTGTCTCTAATAAGTTACGCATTTTGACTTACATAATAGAAATCCCGATTTCGAGTTAAATTACTTTCAACGGTACATGAGAAGAACTGACGAAAGCGTATTTGTAATATATATTTTGAGAATAGAATATTTATTCACTAATGTAGTAATAAACGATGTTTGGTTTATAAGAAAAATCATATTAATTGTTAGCAGTTCACCGTTTCTCCTACAAAAAAGTCAGTATTTATTACATAGATACACATTAGACAATGCAATATTCAAAATCAACACAAGGAAATACAATTATATATTTTAATGAGTTCGATTTTTAAGAAGTAGCATAGTTTCAAATTTGCATTTAAAAATGTTACTAGATTTAAGATAAGGAACCTTAGATGTTATAAGAGATATTCTGCGATAGGAATCTTTAGCATGAAGATTGGCGCAAAGATAACTTAGGCAACGAATACTGTTATATTTGTCTATTAAAATAAAAAATATACCAATGTGCACAAATAAGAAATATAAATGCAGATTACTACATAAGAAATTGTAAGTAACCTTCTACGGCAAGTCATCGAGTTGCTTGGACGTATCTTCAAAAATTATCTCCACGTCAGCTTTCAAATAAAAAGAACCGTACCAAAATCCATTTGTTTAGGAGTTACGGTACTACAGATAGATACACGATGACGTCAAACTTACTAAAGCCCTCATTTTGCGTCAGCTGATGGCTAAGTACTGCTATATTTTTTAAATCGTGAATTGATAAACATTTGTATATAAGCAAATATGTATTCTTGGTATTTTGTTTATTCTCATAGTTATGACTTAGCTATTAATAGTCAACGTAGAATTCCCGTGATATGGTTACTTCCTATAAATATCTGTGCACTGTTCACATGTACTTGATAATAAATTAATAGTACTTTATCAGTTATCCACTAATAAATTTTTATTGAGCTTCCCAGGCTTCGCTTAGTATTAATATAAATGTATTATGTATTATACATATATAAGGTCATGATTAAATAATTAAAGATTATCTACGGTTAAAGCAACTACCACATAGTAAACCCTGCATCGGGTCATAAAATAATTAACGATTAACCTTAATAGAGGATAAGAAACAATTAAGTGAGCCTCAAGTTTCTCTACTGATAGATTTAAAAAATGTTTTATATTTTACGTAAACATAATGAAAAAGTTTTTATAACAGTAATCCTGACCTACCCAATAATGCAATGAATCTGTAGTTTATTTTAATAAATAAAATAGAAGTGACTATGTGTAGTAGTAGACTAAAAACTCTTTTCTTTATAATAATTAAAGTATATCGATGCTGTACTTATTACAACACAACAACTTATAAAATATTTGTTTGTTTGTCCATTTGCATTGCACGAAAATGGAAAAATGGAATTTATACACGGTTCATTAGACAATTTAGTAAAGATTATACATCATTTATCACAAAATATTTTATCAACGATAATATTTTGTCTGTCCGCTTCTTTCGGCCAATATTGGACATGGCTGGCCTTATTTTGATGAAACTTTCAATGGCAAATAGCTATTTGTATAGGCAGTTACTTATATTTCATTATCATCATATGTTTACATTAAATCATTTAGGATGAAATCGCACTTCTAGTATATGATTAAGTCTCTTAATCTAGTTCATTCTTAATTCGCAGCGCAAAATTATAAGAACGCAGACACTTGTTTCAGGTTAAGCAAGATGTCTTATCTTATTTGCACCTTGGGTTGCGGAATCTTTGAATCCTTTCACGAGGCTGTGATTATCAAGCCTAATATAAATGCAAATATAAAAACTAGCTGTTAAGAACAAAGATTAAAGTGACCTGTTACTAAGACGATTATCGACTTCTTATGTAAAAACGTAGCGAACTAATAAAAAAAAAACAAAAGCACAATGACTCTTATAACGAATGAATTAAGCTTGTTTTACGAGGTTTTATTAATAAGACTGATTAGCGTGTAAGCTCTTATTTATTTATTTATATAGCCTCAAAAGCCTATCTCAAAATGCAACTACAAAAAAATCTGGTTAGGGATGCTATTTTTTTAATATTTACTAGTTATTTTAACTATTACTCTCTTATTCGTAAACACATCTTGAAACAGGCTTTAAGTCTTCACTTAAATGCTCACACACATTAGAATTCTGATTTCTTTATCAATGAAAAGGTTGTATGTTCAAGTAATAGATACATTTGAAGTGGATACTAAAATCTTCATAATCTAATTCTGTCTTATTTTTTGTATATACTAAAATTGCATTTTTAGTGACACCCTTGGCCGACGTTAAAATATTTTTTGTATGACAAAATGTTTAGATACCTTCCTTATAATGAGAGCTATTTATTAAAATAACTATCTCAAGGTGCTAAGTAGAATTTAATTTCAATTAGAAGCCTTGCGTATTTAATACCAATCAACATTTAGCGCATACTTTAGTCATTCGTTTAATTGTCAACAAGAGAATGTTGCGATAATACTATTTCCTTGCACAATCAGTTTAATCACTTGGAATCGTTGCACTAACTGATTGTATGGATCTATTTTTCTGTCTTAAGCTTAACATTGTTCGTATTTTTATACAAACTCAAATGAAGTACAGAATTCTCGTTAAATGGGGGTTGTTTAAAATATTATATTTAATATCTGTGTCAATCATATACCATCGCTTATACATGGAAAGTACATGAGATGCTGTAGAGCGCATTAAGACTTCTGTCTATTATTTCCAAAATCTTGCAATAAAAATAAATAGTCCACAGCACAGCTATATATATACTTAGTATATATTAAAAGTAGCTGACCCAGCAAACGTCGTTTTGGCAAATAAATATATCGCGTTTAAAACATAGAGGTTGATTGTAGAGGTGAAATTTTGGGGTTGTATGTATTTTTATATGCTGTATCATAAAAATATTAAAATCAAATATTTGGAGGTCCATCCTTAACATTTAGGCGGATGAAAAATAGATAGACTTTAATAAACAACAGTGTGACACGAGATTTTTATCTATTAGATGAATCACTATTTCCCTTGGACATGGCAGCACGCTTGAACGGATGAAACGATTTCGCTATTACTTTTTTCGTAGTATTTATTATTGTCAAAAGGTTCTATTGAAAGATATAATTAAGAAAGTAGTGCGGAACGTCTATTGAACAAAATTAGTGATATTTTGAAATTTACTGTTTGACAATACGAATTCGAATTCAATATTCAAACTTAAGGCAGGACGTCTGTCGGGTCAGCTAGTCGCTGAAGAATTATTCATGTCATATGGCGGAGCTAACAAGTGAACCTCAAGTCGTTTGTCGATGAGTGATAAAAATAAAACAAATTTTGTAAGCTCAATTTCGAGTTCAGTCTATGACTTTCAAAATGCTCGGAATATAAACAAATAGATCGAAAATGTATTATTAAATAAATAATTAATGTTATGTAGCTTATTTATAACATTACTAGCTTCTACCAGCGGCTTCACTCGCGTTCATTACACCTTGGGTTACATTATTGGACTATTAGTAAGGATACCTATTTTTTTTTTTAATATAAAATAGCCTATTATAGGTATTTTGTTATATGTTTAAATACGTTGCACGAAGTACTTACTTTCTCGCCTTCGCCACAAGATCCGCGAAGGGTTTTTCCCAAGTGTACATCTTAATCACTTGAATACCCGATAGAATTTCATTCATCAGCCGAACACGTTCGTCGGTACGGAGCGCGGTTTTCAATCGTAGCACAGATGTTCGCTTTCCCAGATAGGCTGAAATTGATAATACATATTAATGAAGTCAATATACATGATAGGTATATATTATGATCTATACTATAAATAAAAATAATAAATTTGTATTAAATGTGTATAAGATACTTATAACAGAACAGCTTCTGCTTTATTTCGGTTTATACACATTGGACATTTAGTAAGGATCTCTAAATTATTTGAAAATAGCCCTTCTCGTTAAATTTACTATCCAACACTGAAAGAATTTCTCAAATCGGACCAGCGGTTCCTGAGATTACCGCATTCAAACAAACAAACTCCTCAGCTTTATCATATTAGTTTATAGGCTATCTTCTGAAACTATCGTTCTGTATTAGTAGCACATGTTTGAATTTATGATTTTAAAATAATTATTTTATACACAAAAGTGAGGTGCACAAACCGCCTGGACCTGCGAAGGTATAATATATTCAAAGGGTTCGTTGATTTAGTAAAATAACACCTTGCGCCCCAGCAAAGGGTCCACTCCCGCTAGGGCCAACATGTTTAAAATTTTCTAATTTGCATAAACATGTTAGTCTGATAATAATTTCGCGTTTTCGAGTATGTATTTATAAATTAATGTCAAATATAATACTTAAATATGTCGCGAAGTATATTAACATACGTTTTAACTTCAGTTAATGGAGTTCCGAACGTTTGAAACAAAAATAAAGAAACTAATGTGTCGTAAAATAAGGATATTATATAGCCTCTATCAGTTGAACCTAAACTCATTAATCGATAACTGACAAGAAAAATAAATTATATATGTCTAACTTTACGAGAATATGGTGTTAAATAGTGCTTTTTTAAAAAAAAAAACGTGTTCGATTCCTAGCTATGAAGATTTATTATTCAAGTATCCAATCACTTTCAGCTCAATTTTAATATCGTCCGATTTGGTCTCCTACGCCCCTTTTAAAAATTCACCTCTATAAGAGTAATGTAAGCTTATAAGCCTATTAATTTTTCCACGTGGTTTTAATTTATCTAAAAATAATAATATTTAACATTACTTTGTTGAAATCCACTTAAGTAAGCTAACTATGGAGGCACGTTTAATACGTTGAAACCTTAATCGTATTTTCGACACTAACTCCATGGGTTAGAGTTTGTAGTTACGTTTTATTTAACACGCTCATAACTCCGGCTGTAGTAACGACATAGTTGTTCAGTATAGGCGGCTTCAGTGATATTTACATAGCTTTTAGACTTCAAATAGGCGAAGTACTTTTATGAACAATATTAAGTTACCGCTATTGTCGCACGTCTAAAGCATGAATCTTTTATACTTGTTGTTGACGTTTTATTGAGAAAAAAGAATCTCGACAACTACTTATATGTAATTGTATTTTTCTATATTATGTTAATAC
>JAOSYY010006669.1:10446-28803 GCA_025727935.1 Hebomoia glaucippe
TGTTGACGTTTTATTGAGAAAAAAGAATCTCGACAACTACTTATATGTAATTGTATTTTTCTATATTATGTTAATACTATTTTTTTCTCAAAAAAACATATACAACATTAGTTAGTACGGTACGAAATTAAATCAAATCGGCGTATGTACGATGAACAATTAATCATTTAAAAACAAAGAGTGAGACTTAAAGAACACCCTAATATACTCTATATGTTATACGTACGTAAATATGTATAGGTGTATATTTGGAAAATGTATGTATTACGTCTGAAATTCCAAAATCAAGCTTTTTAACTACATAATATTTTTGTTTACAGAGTGAGTTAGAACACAATGTCCATAAAGATTTATAATAGCTAAAGAATGAAGTCAGTAGTATGAAGGTTATGTTACAAAAATGACACTTCATCAAGATAAAACGTATAGACAGGTATATGGTAAGCAGGTTATAATTTTTTGTCAGCATTAATTATTTCATTAATATACAAAACCTACGCTGAATCTTTTAATAATTTCCCATTCTTACAAAAGTATATAAATCATCTCATGCTTATTTTATCTTGGGCGCATAGTTATATCTGAAAAGTGTATTTTTGATCGTAAATTTATTTTTTCTTTGGGTAAAATATTAATTTTATCGTCTTATTCATAAACACTGCCATACGATGACAACTATGACGAATTTCGGCATTCTGCTCGAACGGGATCGCATGTTTTCCTTATATTTGTATTATGCAGCAAATGAGGCAATTAAATTATATCAACACTACCTAAACGCCTACATAATTTTATGCAAGCAATATTATTTAAGTTTTGATAAGTCCTTTCGGTCAATATTCTTTTAACGTTTATTTACGGATCATAAAATAGTTCATCGTACAGTTTGACCGCATTTTATCTAAGGGACACATTGTGCAAATTTGAGTTCATTTCAATTAACCCGTGAGCGCTTTATCTCTTGTTTTTCAATTAGAGACAAATTATTGTTTTGACGTCCACATTCTAAACAGAGCATTTTAAATCATTGCATAGTTTCTTACCAAACAATAACCACTCACTCTAGAAAAATATATGCAATGATTTTTTTATGTACTCGGAACTCGTAATGAGATTTTACCACGTAATATCTCGAACTAAATAATCAATGTGCATTGAATACTTAACCGAGTACAAAATATGATCAGAACATTATCTTATCAAGCTATATGTCTATCTATGTTTGCTTCAAAGTTGAATAAGCGTTCTCTGTCTATCCTATATCTTTTATAGGCCTATTTTTATGCGAAATAAAAATTGGCCTATACATATATATAAAATATTGAAAGCTGATGTAGAGCTGTTTAAAAAGTTTTATTATTTAAAAAGATGTATTTTCGGGGGTCACTTCAAATTTTAAATGTTATATGCGACATAATTTTGGCATATTACCAGGTCGGGAACATGAACAGCTAGAATAAATAGGCGGAAAATGCTTTAATGGGTACAGAAATGGATCAAGCATTAGGAGGCCATTGATAGTTTGGTAATCTATTTACATATATAAAACGATGTGTATGTATGTGCGTAAGTAACGTAAAACCGCTAGCCCGATTTCGACGTTCTTCAGATACGGTAGATTTTAATTCCTTACAATACTGATAATAAGTGGTAGACACATGAGACATCGGATTGGTCGAAAGTTTATTACATTTTCTGAATTATGAAATATTGCTTCAGAAATCAACTCATAAAAACGAGAGTTCCCAATATAAACACGATTCCTGTTTATAAGTATGCGTGTCATTACAAAGAGGTCACAATGGCCTTTACTTAGCGCCGCGGTCGTATTAAAACCGCTCGTGTGAAATTACACTTCAATACAGACCGTTGACCTTCTTTTGTCATCATGACGCGCTGACTGTATAAGCCAGTTAGTAGGTAACAGGTATCTATTGCCTTAGCCAATTAAAACAAAAGATCAAATTAGATTTATTTTATTTCGAAGAGCTTACGGTAGTGAGACTGCTATAAACTCTATACATATAACAAAGCAGTTTCTGAACATTTGATGAACCGAAAACTATACCTACTCGAATTGGTTGAGAAAATTAAGATGAAGGCAGGCGAATCGGCAGACAAATGCGAATTCAAATAATCGCACTAAGGGTCCACTTAAAAAGAACGTCACTTAATTATTATCACGTTCACTTATCGTAAGATAACTTTATTGAACAATAATTTGTTTGCCAAAATACGTTTAATTTTTTAAGTATTCCTCCGCTATAACAAACAACGTTAAGTGCCGGCCCAACAAGAATAAAGCACACAAAAAAAATGTTTTAAGTACCGAGATTATTTTATTACAACTATTAAGAAGCTTGTTTTTTAGCTTTTAATGAGTAAATTATAAAAAAAATATATAACAAGCCAAAAAAGTTCCTTGCCTAGCGACAATTAAATCTGGTTTACTCATAATCTGATTTCATTTCAACTTGTCCTTACCACAAATACAAATCACGAAACCACAGTATTGAATTTACTAGTACGTACTTAACTGTAAGTACCATAAATATACCACAAGTAAACCAACACGTGCAATACCAAGGTAATATATATTAGACTTATTAGGCTCTTAAAAATCTGAGACCAGATCGTAACATTAATCAAAAACATTTAAATAATTATAGCGTATTTGATAATTATTTTATAGATGCTAATTAATATTGGCGAAAAGATTCTAAAATAATACCGGTATATTCATTAATTCACAAAACATTCCAAGCAGACGATAACGTACGATTTTAAATTGATTAAACATTATTATTAAAAAAAAAACCATCAGTAATGTAATCTCGTGAACTCCGTATGAACTTTAACCTTTCTTAGTCATCTGCACTAATAAATAAAATTCAAGTGTCTGTTTGTATTATCAAAATAATAGCTTTTTTCTAAATGCAAATGGAAGTATATAGGATATATATAACAGAAATACAATTTTTTAATGTCTGTATGTTTAGACCGGCTATTCTCAAAACGGCTGGCCGGAAACGCAGGAGAGATTGAGACAGGAGTTTCACTGGTCGATAGCGGATATTATAGCGTATAACATACTTAAGTTAGAAAAATAAATAAGCAAATTTTGTAGTTCAGTTTAACTCTGTGAGATTCCTTATAACACAGAAAGTAATTTATATATAAAGTAAGCATGCTTGACGCCATGGACCAGCGTAGTTTCCAAAGCACTAGATATTAAGCTTACCTTGGAGCGGAATGAACGCGAGCATGAACCCGACGCCAACAATCGCAGCCCAACTTATTTCAAGCCACATGAAGTATGTGATGATGACTGTAGCCAGTGGTCCGATCCACAGGTAATGTAGGAATATGATTGCCACATCGAAGCGATTCACATCGTTCGAGAGAAGATTGACCACCTGACCGACAGTCGTCTCTCCTAAGGCTGTCTTGGATAGACGAAGGGACTGCGAAATAAATTAACTTTTACTATAATTTTGATAAAATCATCCTAATAGTTCAGGATTTCTCCTAAACTTTATATTTTCCTATAGTATATACATATGCATGTTTTCATTATTTATTCTCCACGAACCTTAAAAATTCGGCATTTTTTGTAATCTTAATTAAACAATAGTCATTAATCCGTGATCTTACTAAACTTGTTCTCAACTTGACAAGATATGTGATATGTGTCCTTCTAAGGAAGAATAAAATTAATCGCCGTCCCATAAGTATATTTTAATCGAAATTTAAAATCAGATTATCATTTTATTCTAGTATTACAACTTAGTTAAGATGATATTCGCCTACCGCGATGTCTAGTCCTAACCTGTTTTATCACTGAAACGATCTTTTATTACCTTTATCTATATACTTGTATAATATATATAAGAAAATAACAATTGTAGTGTATTCCAATACACATAATTGACACAGAAAGATAATCAAAGCGATTCTTAATCAACTATTATAAAAAATAACCTCACAGTTTTATCATTTTCCTTAATATAGTATAATAATAAAATGCATAACAAATTAGAAACTAGTTTACAACTATAAACTTCATCTATTACAAGATATGTAATTTATTGTTATCTAATAATTTCATACGTAATATTATGTGGAACACGAACTCCATTACGTCAATCACCTGACTCATATTTGGCATAAAATCTATCACTACAAACTATAGTAGAATATTGTTGCATTAAATTCTTCGTTACTTTGTATAATCAGACAATGCACGCGAAACGTATACATATGTATAACATTTTTCCTCGTTATTCATTATGAAATAAGACTCGTCACTGAAATATTCAAATGGAAACTTCCTCGAAGAGTACAAAGATCATCATGACTGGAGCATTGTTTCAATACATCCCACATTCTATGATAAAGCATTTACTTAATATGTTCATGGGCAATTTAATCTTTAAATAAAGGATATATAGAAGATTTTTAATCATAACTGAACATAAAAGATAAATCAATTATTTTCTTTACGTAACTGTAAGTCGTTTACACGGTTATATATAAATATAACTATTAAAAGAACACTTATAAAGAATTGTGCTAACTTAAAAATCGCAATAAACATTCGCTTAAATGTCCCTTGTATCATCTGTGGTATAATTTAAATAACAATTGGCAAACCGTCTGCAAGTGTGCAACGACAACTTGTTAACGAGTCATTCAATCGTAAGTCCGTTGCTGTCATCTCGTGGATATTATTTTACGATACATAAAATAAAGTGCATTTACCTTTCTGTAAATAAGCGAACAACAGGCGACCCTGAATTTCATGCCCATATGCAGAATGGCCATCATGTACGGATGTACGAAGAAGACATTCAACGCTGAGCAAATGACCACCCCACCAGCGTACAAATACGCTTCTTTGGGCTTCATAGTTTTCTGATCGGGGCTGTAGTACTCAACCAGTTTTCCAAGGAACACGGGTTGCGCTATACTGTACAAAGAGAGCTTATTAGTGACAAAGTTCCTCATAAATGCGGAAAATATAACATTGCGGATATCCACTAGAACTAGTCTATTTTGTAGGTCAAAGATATTATCAACACATTCTGTTTAAATAATGCATATATCATGCCATACTATTAAATAAAGTAATAATTCATTCAACATGCTATAAATAAATAGAAAAGTTTCAGCTATATTTCATTTATGTGTGTTGGGCAATATTTTTATCGACAATAATTAATCCGTGCCAGTAAATTAGAGCTAGGTCGATGATATGAAGATTGTGGCATAATATTGAACTAATACTTGGTACATATTATCGTACGCTAAATTAAACTATGACTTAAATGAAATATGAGACAATAAATGAAATAAAATATTATATTTAATCATTCTAACAGGTTGTATAATCATAGTTGCTTCACAATTGTACTATTTTATAAATTCGACCTGATTAAAATAGTTTTTTATTTTAATTTGTGCACTCGTATAATTTTAAGACTTGTAATAATGAACTATGTATGTTATGATAATAAAATCATAGCATGATGCTAAATCATTTGATTTTGATGGTAAACAAACTACCGACTACACTATGCGAAGAGTAAATTGGCAGGAATTTCCCTCACTTATTACTAAGGGTAATGTTATCCTTTGCCCTTAAAACGTGGTTTCGAAGTTCCAAGAGCCGTTTGTGCATAAAAAGCTGCTCCTCCCGATTGAAGTATCCGATGAATAAGCCGAGCAATCGAGGCTGTTGTATACTAGGGGACAAAATATGTGCATAGTGATACGGACTTTTATTTATACCAGTTGATTATTCAAATAATGAATCATTAGTGATTCGTAAATAAGTTGACAATCACATTATAATAAAATATACAGTTTTTACATCATAGCGATATAAAGAAAATTTAATATAATGTCTGAACTTCTGTGTTTTAATGGACGTAAAACGTTTTGTTTGCTGTGTAATGTTATTGAGTTTCTTGCATAATGTTTCAATTATGTTATGTAACTTTCGAATGAATAACTTTATTTTGAAGTCCACGGTCGCGTATTTTTAACATCCGTCCCGATGTCTATATCGACGGGTGAAGGTTTGAACGCGTCTTCATGATTGCATGAATACTTATCGTATTTTATTCCATTATTGATTAAAATAGTTTAGTTGAATAGGATGCTATGATAAAAATGACGTTTGTTTTGTAATTTATGAAAATCTGTCTAGTTTATTTTAAGAAACGACTTTGGTGTACCTATATAAATATCTTATACATATATATATATATATATAAAATCATGCCAGCCTCCCGTGTCGACTTTCCACTTGCTTAGAACGATCCTAACAAACTCCTTTGGGTTCCATTTGTATGCGAATTACTTTCATGCATTACTAAAAATGTATTGATTATTTATGGTACATGTTGATTCTAATTTTTATTAAATTATATGTCTAAAGTTTAATCATAACCTTATCTATTATATATTATAATCACCTAAATTGAACTAAACACGAGTTTTAAGTAAATAATTCTACAATATTGTCATATAAAGATAACACCTTTCGTGTATCAACTAATGATTGCGTTTCCAAACTACCTTCGAGCGTACAGCAATAAGATTCTTCTTTAATCTCATTATTTTTGTAATCATAGCGATATACATTACAAATTATAACAGAAAAATATGGCTTTAAAAAGTAAACATGTCATCATATGTACACATTGGAATAATTTAATTAAACGTTCTTCAAAACAATTTTAAGGGAAATATTTTAAAATTTCTATGGCAATATTATGTAATATATATAACATCAAAAGCTGATTCGGCAATCCAATGGCAAAATGTAACGTCTAAAATTAGATAATCTAGGTTGCTAATTATGGAAGATGTAATTAAAAATATGTTTTTTTTTGCTCTGGCGAACAATTTTGGATTTGCGGGTTACTACGTTTATACTTTCTAAAGTTGTTATTTTTATTGCGCGAGATTTTGACGTGTTATTGAGGTTCCACAGAAACAGTATTCTAAGCGTTGGTAGATATTTATTATTGCAATAAATAAACTGTTTCAACTTTCCACAAGTCGTCTCTTTAAAGTGTTCATGGATTCAAGATTTATTTATTAACTGTAAATGCCCCGCGGTTTTACTCGTATTTATTTACAGTAGCCTAAGTTACTTCTTAAAAATTGATATCTGTCGACGAAAATCTCGTTAATCCGTTCCGTTCGATCAGTCGGAGCGAATAGACAAACAGATCGAAAACCAGACAAAAAAATTGTTTTCTGTTATAAGGACCGTATACACCTTTTCAATTAAATTAATAATGGCTATTGTTTTCATATTCTACAGAAACTACAATTATAATTATACGCACGTATAGAATAATAATACAATCTTTACAATTAACTAAAGATGTGATATTTTAGCAAATTTCAAGATCTGACAAGACAAGAGTGCATGACAATAATTATTAATACCTAATGAGTTTTCAACAGGTAGCGTTGCGTTACCCACTTATTTCTTTACTACAGTGAAATCATTTTATTTCCCGGAAGTCTCTTTAGCGCTATAATCGTAATTTACTATTGTTCGAACAAACGTTGTAATGAACGTTGTCTTAAAATAGGAAATTTCTACAGGAATATTTGGATAAATTATGTTACTAATTCGATTTTAATACGGATATTTAAAGTAGATATATAAAATAGTATGTTGCCACGCGCTGTCTATAAATATTCATAAGGTCATAAATTTTTTGAAGAATCTTTATTTATCTATAATATTTGTTGATGGACAGATATTTAAATACATTAAAAGTAAACATATTGAAGAAAAACATGATGATGTAACCATTTGAAAAAAACGCCGAATTACAATGAAAATAATATACTAAAACTACACTATTTATTTATTTAAAAATTTAATCATCGTTAGACAGACGGAGCGTCACTTAACACTAGGTGATAGGCCACATAACATAATCACTTATTCAATGATATGCTATAAATTTTATTACTATGTACTGGAGTTAAAACAAGCATTACAACACTTCACGATCTTTCCGTCTATGAATATGTCGCGGACGAAATTTAAATAATTTTTTTAGAAAGTTTCCCAGACGTACAGATAAAATACCTATAGAGATTAGAAAATTCTAATAAACATGTTTGATAGTGGGAAATTGAACCTACGGCTTATCGGATGTAACGGAAGGTGTTCTTCCGCTACACCGACAAGCCCTTCAAACAATTTTAAATATAGAAATCATAGTATGTTGCAAAGTAGGTCGGTATCTTTAGATGGTCTGTAACAACAAAATTATACGTTAAAAGTTTGTAGAATCTCTGAAACTGTAGTATGTTTGTGTTTCACATAACAAAGCAAACCCATATATATTATAAAAGATACAATGTGTTGCTATATTTCTGCTTAGTCAACACTCGAAGCCAAGGTAAAACAGTAAATATAAATATTAAACGTGACCTTGTCAGATAGATCATCTTTAAGAAACCATTCAGCGAGCTGTAAATCAAAATGATGCCGTAATTAGTAATTCATTGCATCTTATTTTTATAAATATAAATAAAATTGAAGCGTCTGTTTGTAATACTAATTTATATGGTATACAGTACTTGCTGCAGAAACACAATTTTTGTGTCTGTCCGTTCTGTCTAATCTCATAAACGGCTAAACCTATTTTAACGGAGATCTTTACTGGCCGATAACTAATATTATAAACAGTAACTTAGGCTACTTTTATTTTATTTATAATTTCACGTATACACAAAAGCAAATAAGGTGAAACCGTGGCGCACTGCTATCATCATCATCACGGCGATGATATTTGAAAATTTAACAAATTCTAAAGAATATTTAAATATAATATTTCATGTCTATAAAAGTAATGTATAAATAAAATTGTCACGGGTTAAAGCACGGGGCATCACAAAATAGCTATAAAAATATAAAAAAGACAAGTGAACAAGTATTAAAGTGAAGTAGGTGCGCGTAGATAATTGTCAGTGACGTATCTTCGCTTCACGTTACGTATTTTTAGATTCACGGTTGTCACTGAGCATAGAAAACACAAGCATGAATCATGGATTACGTGAATAGTTCAATATATTATTCTCCTATCCTTGAATTATTTTCCATTGCAGAGATCGATATTTTATTTACAGTATTTCTATTGGAAATTAAGTAGTTACGAAATATGCAAAGCAGCAGTGATGAGATTGAAATGCTTATACTAATTTAATTTTATTTAATTAATGTTATTCATGTCTCGCCTTGTCAGATCGGCAGACGAGTTACGTATCTGGGGGGTCACTATGGGGACACCACACACATTTTCTATTTTATAGAGTTCTACTCGCAAAATATTTATGGCTCTATATAAAGTGAATGTTAAAAACCTTATCTAACCTATAAAAAAATATTTTATTCATTTTTATTTCTATAATTCATGTCCACTTCTCTACTTGAGGGCAATTTGTAAAAAAATACACATACTTGAAATGTTTATTAATATACACGACAACACCACAAAATTATAAGTTGTATAACAAGAATTTACTCCTCTCTATTTCTACGTCATCACGCTTAATTTTTGGAAAAAAAACCCATAACCGTTTACGGGGTCCTATCTATACCAAAACATATTAAATCAGTATAGCAAATTAGGCGGTATAGCGTAATTAATAAAGAAAATCATTTTCATATGTATCATATTATTCGTAAGGCTATAACGATTTTGAAGATACAAAGTCTGATTGTATGGGATTTTTGTAGATAGATAGACAGATAGACTGGTACAAAGGAACGTAAAATCATCACTTAGTCATAACTTTACATATGTAATCAGGCGATTTCCGTAATTGCAAAAGTATCACAAAACATTAACAAAGGCTAAAACGAGGTTATTTTGATAATGAATAAAATGACGTCACGTTTCAACTGAAGTACCGTGTAAATATTAGAATAGTAAAAATATATCCTATATTCTTCGAAACGCAATTAGGAGGTTTAATTGATTTTTAATATAATCTATCGTCAACTTTAACAGTCGAGATAAAACAACATTGTATGATTGTATTGCTTCGATTTAGTTACTATTATGCAGCTTTATCTTACATTTTCACCTTTACTATAAAAAACGCGAGGACATTCACTCCGACGCGGCTGTGCGAGCTTTAAAACATGCATCATGCAAGTGAGGTGTCTCATACACAAAATAGAACAATATTACTAATAAATCACATCTATAATCATATTTCAATATAAAACTGGAAATACTAAATTATGAAAAAATACATATCTCAAATTATTGAATAACATTAATAATATATATAAAATTTAAAAAAAATAAGTCTTTATGGAAATGCAAGTATTAGTTACATTGTATAATTTATTTATTACATTTTAGGTGTGATACAACAAGATTAATGTTCTGAATTGTGCATCATAATTCGATAGACAAAACATACGTATACCTTATTATTTATTGATTATAAACAATTGATACTGTCAGTCACGAGTAATATTTTTAATTATACAAATAATTTCGTAAATATATTTATCTCCGTCATGTATATCCTTCATAAATGTATAGGTTTCGTAAAATGTAACACAATGTATTAAAAAAAGAATCTGTTACCACAAAATAACTGAATTTAAAGGTAAAGGTTTTCAAGTATTAGATTTTGGAAGTTTTTATCTGGCCTTGGCCTTTTGTGAGGTAGCGGTTTTTCGAAAGGAGACAAGCATTGCTCTTAGGCATTTACAGGCAAGTTAACGGAATGTATTAGGATAGTTAGGATAGCGCTACTGCGCTTATCTACGACTAGATCATGCGTTCCTTAGTATGAACTAAGACCTTAAGGCGCTTAAACAGCCCTACGGACACTCACCCGGGTGAGTGTTAAGCGGCGGACGTTTCAATTTCCCACGCAGGAGTGCTTTTCGGTAGTAATTGACAAGTTGATGACCTGTCCATATACGGTGTACTTTTGAAGATGACTTATTACATAAATTATGATGGTGAAGAAGGATTTTTTTATATAGCCCTTTAAAATGAGTATACCATTCTTACCAGGAATAAAATAGCTATATAGCAATTACTCTTACTCTTATCTAATAACTATAAGTCTTCATAATCGCATAATCGTTCGCGTCGACTAATACTTATAACTTAGGTTAGATAATCTTACTAGATCAAAGGCCCCTTCAGTCAATAAAATTAATGACTATTGAGTGTCATTGTATAGCTCAGTTATGATTTTTTTAATCCTTTTATATATACACGCTTCCAATGAGGATTAGCTACTGAGCAATTATAATTAACGTTTAAGATGAATTTTATGCTTGATTTAGCAAAAATGATGTATATTTTCAAAATATCACAGCTGTTAACTTTGTATACGCAAAATTAATGTATTTTTTGTTAACTGATGAAATGAGTGTTAACATTTTTTAATCAATCCACAGTAATAAAATTATAAGTTCTCTTTTATACCTTGAATCTTAGTAGCTATAATTATGGAGTATTAGCAACCTTAAGAGTGTAATTAAATGTATATTAAGAGTCACGTCATTTATAATCTTTTTAAGTTTAATCCATTTGCATGAAATGCTCAACATAGTGCACATTAGCAAAAACAACTTACCGGATTCCACATTCCATGAAGAGTAGCACGAATCCATAGAGCATACATCTTGCGGCATATGCTTTAACAATGACGCGGAGCAGGCTAGGGGTTCTCTTTCCTCCCGCGTTAGCCACTTCTTCCTCCCATAGACGGGCAAATTTATCACCCAATGGTCCTAAGGGATAAATGATAAATATATATAATACTTTATTTTAGTAAAGTAATGATCTATAAATGCATGACACAAATATGAATACAATACAAAAATATATTTCTTTATTTTTAAATCTTTTAAAATTTTCGTTATTTTTAGAATACAAAAATGGTGTCGTCGTTAGAATTGCGCATATTTCTAGAATAAAATATATCTTACGTGTCAGTCCAATCAATAAACTATTTCTCGTCAAATTTTATCCAATTCCATTAATTTGTTTTTGCATGATTGAATAACAAAAGTCGAAACATATATTTTAACAATTATCATGTTTGTACTAGACTTTACCCAAGATTACCTTAATATAAGAATTATGCGTTTACCTAAATCTTACAGATATATCATAAATATGATTTTTTTACATATAGTTATGTTTTACTCCAGTATTACTTCTGTAATACAACTAAAGTTCAATGAAGTCAAATTTCAGCCAAACCAATTTCTCTTTTCTTGGTTGATTAAGTAATAAACATTCAACCTATGAACTTTACATATAACATATATCTATATATGTATGTATGTAATGATTGACATTAATTCTAATTAAAATAAGTAAAATTGATCATTATGACATTTTATTTATGCAATATTTTATCTAAAGAGTATTATAATATTTCTTTTAGTATGTTGTCAATACAAAAGAAAGGATTAGGTAAGAAATTTGTACCTGATGCATGTTCTTCTAAAGGTTCATACAAATCATTTTCTTCCGTTTCCTTTTTCAGACCACCCCAAAATATTGGTAAGGTCCATCTATAACAAAAAATACCTTGTAAGCTTTCTAAAGTATTTTTATTTTACAGCTGATAAAACTATTTACATTAATCTTCAATCTATTTAAATTAAACTAAATTAAAATTGATCCTCGCTTATGAAATATAGAAATAGGTAGTAAAAATATTTTAACAACTTACGCGAAGGTCAACGCTGACAAAGGGTTTGTTTTTGCACGCGGATGAGGCGGTCTTCCTTTTTTTCTAGGTGACTCCATGATATCCTTTCAAAAATAAAATAAAATAATTAGTTGTACTTAGATTCTTCTAGTGATATAGAATATTTCTATCTATATATTTTGAAAATGACACATATTTTTATATTTATTCAATATATAAATGTCACATAAAATTGTCTGATTAAAAAATAAACCTATCATTAACCACTAAGACCTAAGTGTGCATTTTTATTCATTGTAAATAATGCATGATTCATGCTTTACCTTAGAAAATATACCATAGAAAAAAAATCACCATGCTTGACTTAATTCATAAATAAAACAATGAGACTAAAATATTAAATACGAAGTGTGTAAATGCCTTGGACTGGAGAAGGACCCATTAGCATTTTAAGTGTTGTTATGGTATCAAGTAAAAAAGTGTATTTAAAATTACACCACTGTGAGATATACACAAGATGACTCCAATGACAAGTGGGAGTTTTTAGTCAATAAATAAAAACATGCATTTAATAAATTAAAATTACACTTACCTATTACAATATTAACGGTTTATTTATTTAGTGAAGTTTTCATAACTTTTCGGTCACTTTTAGTCACAGGTGAACTCGTAGTTTTCACAAATTGAACTTATCACGATAAATTTTTTACCCTCAACAATTATTTACAAAATTATTTTTTACTTCTTTTATTAATATAAACTGTGTAACCGCTTTGAAGACAATTTATAAAATGGTTCTAGATATAGTCACTTTCTTTATTCCAATATAAAATATAAATATCTATAATATAACTTGAGTATTTGGATAACAGTTCAAAGTTTCAAACTAAAAAATGTACAGCTACCGGCACCACACCGTCAACACACAATCCCCACGCTCTCAAATTGACTGCATTCAGCACTAAATAATTATGTTATTTGAAACTCATTAGTGTCGATTGTCTTTATGACAAGAAATCATCTGGTATTTTTCTGACGTTTTTGACAACTAAGAGCAGGATGGCCACAGCCTGTTAAAGAAAATGAAAATTGCTTATATACACTACTAGAAACATTCCTATTTAGGTCTATCATACCATATAAGTACACTGTGAAGTTTTGTTACTAATACCAAATGACAATTGACAAAATGAGTATCGACTGGGTTTGAAGTTTTGAACTTTAAATTCGAAACGAAATACTTAGTACATATTTATATATCGATCCTCACTCGATATTATTGTATTTTGGCATATTAATGGGATAACTAATTAACTATAAATAAAGAAATATTTAATATAATGATTGTGGATGTATACAAAAGAGAATTCTTTAATAATTCATTCTACATATGATTGTTTGTCACAGACTGTCACCTAAGACATTAAATAATAAAATAAACATTTTAGTGGAAATTTACAGCTCTAATATAATTAGATTACAAGAAATTTGTACCTTTTTATGTACTCGAAAGTGAATGACCAAATAAAATAATATTGTTTAAGTTTTAGGTATTTATAACCATTTGGTAGTACCTCAAAGGGAATACTCATTATTCTAAGGGACTGAGTTAATATAATATAAATAACGTTATGTGCGAAATCCGAAGCTGTCAATGTATCTAATAAAGATTATTTGGCTTCCACCATGCTAGTGATATATTTAAAGAAATATAAAGTCATGTTACTGTTCAGTATTTTATTTTTCTATTTAGGATGTGGGATAACATTAAGTTTTACACGAATGGATTGTTCTTCATCTTCGACACAAGTACTAATACAAGAGAAAACAAGTAAATTTGATAAAATAGAATATGTAGTATTAGTTCTAAGTGGTCCTGAATATGAGACAAAGAGAGACGCTATAAGGGCTACTTGGGCAAACTTTGCAAAGAACATTTTTATCGAAAATGATGTAAAAGTCTACAGATGGAACCATACCTGGGTAGGAAATCAAGCTCAACAAGATATAATTAAAGTATTTTTTGTTGTGGGTACACAAGGTTTACATGGAATCAAGTTAGAAAAATTAAAAGCCGAACATCTGAGGACGGATGATTTATTACTTTTGGATTCTTTAGAAGATAATTATAAAAATCTAGCTATTAAATTAATCCATTCTTTGCAATGGCTTAATAAAAATCTAAAAAGTCTGAAGTATTTAATTAAATGTGATGATGACTCTTTTCTTAGGATAGATTTAATCGTAAAAGATTTAGAAGCTTTTGCTCCAGAAATGAATGAGCCAGAAATACATAAATACACCACAAAGAAGGTAAATTAATGATAAAGTTTTCTGTGTATGTGTTTATAAATTAACTTTTCCTAAATTGTTTTTAATATTTTTTGTTTTTGTATTTAAGTGCATTTGAGAATGGTTTGAAATTACAAAAAAAGTTGAAATTTTTGTAATAAGATTCACAGGCATATCATGTAATAGTTCTGTGTATATTTTGAAATAACAATGTTACAATTATACACAATTTTAAACCACATATTGTTTTTGTTTTAGTTATCATTAAATAAATATAAAGGATTATACTGGGGTTACTTTGATGGCCGGGCCAGAGTATACCTTAATGGAAAATGGGAGGAAAAAGACTGGTTTCTCTGTGATACATATTTGCCTTACGCATTAGGAGGTGGTTATGTTATATCACATAGTATAGTTGATTATATTGAAAGGAATGCTGAGTTTTTAAGGTATTCAATTATACATTATTGAGTTTAACACATAAAAGGTTTATCTAATTTTTTTCTAAATTATTAGGACAGTAGTACTATTTATACATATTTTTGAATATGTATACCTAATACATAGTCCAATATATAAATAATTTTTATAAATATATTGATTTTTCTTGTTTTAAATGTGAGTTTACTTTTATAGATTATTTAAAATTGTTGAGTCATATTGTAGTCAGTATTTTATCATAGAGATAGAGACCTCAAATTATTTTAAAATGTTCATTATTTGATGCAGTCATTACAACTCCGAAGATGTCTCAATGGGTGTCTGGACAGCTGCTCTTGATGGAATCAACAGAGTCCACGATATAAGGTTTGACACCCAATGGAAATCTAGAGGTTGTGAGAATAATATGTTAGTTCGTCATAAACAAACACCCAGTGATATGTTTCTAATGTATCGAACATTAGTTCATTCACATGGAGAAAGGCTGTGCAAGACTGAAAATGCTTTAAGAAAATATTATTTTTATGATTGGAATGTTTTACCTACCATGTGCTGTAAATAAGAATTGTGTGGTTATAGTATATAATTTTTGTAGCTGTAGGTACTGTTTAAATGAATACAGCCTTCAACCACATACTCTTAGTAATAATTAAAATACATTGAACCTTGCAAATTTGCAAAAAGATTAAGAAGGAGAAACAAAATTTTTATAATAATTTTTTAAACAAACAGTTGTTTGAAGAAACAAAAGTAAAAAGTATTGGCATATGATTTATAATTCTTTTGTTTTTTAATTAAAATGAAGTTATTACTAAATCTCACTCACTCTGTAATTAAACTATTATTAGTATAAATGTATTGCGCTTTTATTATTGTAATAAAAAGGCAGGCAAGAAACAAATATTTACCAGTAATAGAATAAATTGACATATTGTAAAAAGCTGTATTATATATAGGTAATGCCAAATAATTGTATGTATGTGTCAAATACTGTTATGTTAATAGTGTCTAGTCATATATCTTTGAATCGTATAACTCTTTGTATAGTTTGTAGACAAATAAAACATTTTTCAACAATATTAGAAATACTATTTATTTATAAAAAAAACACATCAAACATTTGTCATTGTAAGTCAAGATTTATTTAAAACAATCTATATAATAAAATCACAACATTGAACGAAATATATTACTTCTTCAAACAACATACAGCAATATTTGCCTACCATAATTTTAAAACCATAAATAAGCACACATTAATATCTGATCTCTAAAATTAAGCACTCAGACAACAAATAATTCAAAACCACCAAAAATACATAATAGAGATAAATGACTTTCTTTCTTAAATTAATTTTAACAATACTCTGAGGCTAATTGTAATCACTTTTAAGTTATATTTTTCACCAAAAATACCTAACATTCTGCATCTGTTACAATTCTATTTTCTCATCTAGTTACTGCTAGTATCACAATAATAACTTTGCTACTAATTCCTAATGTGACGCTTTAACATTAACATCCATATATGTTTGATTATTGTAGAATGTGGTCCTTGACAATTCTTCTTTGAAATAATCTATAGTGCGCTGCAGGCCTTCTTGCAAGGATATCTGGAAGACAATTTCAGTCATACTTGTATCAAACTACTGATAAATTATAGTTAGACAAATAGATAAAAAGTGAAAAAAAATAACATGTATTAATAGATATTGCTTATTCCGTTAGATTTGTTAAGATTCAAAAGAAATTAATAATAATATAAAAAAATATTTATATGTGGATTTAAATAAAGTGTTACTTTGTTATAAAAAAGGCTCTTATAATTGTATATGACATTTTATACGCTACTTATAAGAGAAACAAAATTTATAATATTTTTGTCTCATTATCTGTGTGTTCCATATAATGGACGGGAAAGCTTATGTCGTAGCGCGTAACAATATTTCATCATTATTATTTACACCACTGGTAATGCATGGAATAGGAAAATAAATTACCTTAGGTGACCAATGCAAGTGTTTATCGGCAATGGCGATATCCGGTCTACGACGCTGCGGATCATCTTCAACTGCGGCGCCTGTCGCCACAGTGCTGCGACATCCGGGGACTAGATCTTTTATTATTACAGCAAATTCTGGAAAATGAAAAACGTCATGAAGTTCACCGGAAGAGCTAATTTCATATATGTATAATTGTATAAGCATTTAATTCATGCCTCTGGTGAACCCTTTGAGATATCAAAAAAAGGCAAATTTAAAAAGATTCATAACTTCCATTTGAAATTATGCATTTCATGTGGTTGAGCTATTATATACTTCGTCTGCCGATGGCATATAAAGTACCCAAGTTTTATTGAGCATTTACGTCTCACCATCTTAGTGAAATTTGTTGTTTTAATTAGTATATTACCTTCAATTGTATGTTCTACTGGATTCCCTATATTCACAGGTAAGGTATAACTGGAGTCCATGAGCGCAAGCAGCCCATCCACTAAGTCCGATACATAACAAAAGGACCTCGTCTGTTTTCCATTACCATAAACCTGGAATTTTATTATGTATATGAGAGTAAATGTATAAATTAATGTGCAAATATCTTATATATGTATAAAAAATATTGGAGAGCGAGTCGAATTCCGAATTTAAAATCAAAAGTTTGCATATTTATCGTTGATATGAATTTAAACAATTAATTTGATTAAGATAAAAGTTTTTGATTAGTTCTATATAATTTATAAATAAAGTTTATAAAAAGAGGTCTGTATCAGCTAGTTATATTATATACTAGATGACCCGGCCACGCATCGCTGTGGCAAAGGTTTTAGTTATATTAAATTGTAATTAGTAAGCATTATTAGTATTAATAAGTTTGTACTTTTAA
>JAOSYY010006729.1:5277-28695 GCA_025727935.1 Hebomoia glaucippe
AAACCTACTTCTTTAGAACCAATACTATTCAGAAAGAAATTTGATTTCAACTTGCCTTTTGATTTACAACAGAAGAAATCGAAGGATTCCTTACGTTTACGTGATAAATCTGTCTATAAGGTAACTTTAACTCTCGGGTTGAGCTTTTCATCTTAACTGTTAACTTTTGACTAGTGCTAAATATCGAAAGTAATTATAGTCGTCTTTTAAATTGTATACGAATGTACTAAAACTTATATGTGTAGTGTACTATCTATTCACCATCATTAAAATATCCTGTATTATAAAGTGGAACTCAAAGTAGGTCTTAATAAACACAATAACTAATATTATATAATTATTAGTTTTCTTTAAAATTCAAGTTGTTGAATAGTCTTTTGGTTCCTCATCTTCAGAAACAATTGTTTATTGTTTCACTGGCCTGTAACTAATTTGTTGTTTGCTATATAGGCCGATCAACCTGATAAAGGTATAGTGAAGTATGCACTTTCAAATAAAGATTTCATCGAGAGAGGATGGACAAAATTGCCAACAACAAAAGTTATGAGACGGGTTAGTTAAGAATGGAATTAAAGTTATCTACAGATCTAGATTTAGAATCGCTAAATGCTATGAAGTACAAAACTTAAGAGCGGTTCGACTAATTAAGCTCATTTTTTTAAATAGAGAAAGAATAAAGCTTTAGGAAAGTTGTTATGCCAACTCCCTAGCTACGAATTTAAATATTTCACTCAAGAAAGTATTATTATTTTTTTGAGTTTATATTATTACTGTTTGGACATTATAGTTGTATACGATTCGAGTCAGATTACATTAGATATCATTAAATTTATAAATAGGCGCGAATCGGTTAGATTTCCCAAATTGACCTAAATACATAAACTTATTGGGCGTAAAACCGCGGGGTGTGTCTAAAATGAGGTAATGTTCTAATTGCCCAGAGTACTTTCTGTTTACGCCATATGAATAACTCGCTACTTGTTAATTGTATAATAAATAACGCGTTTCAGTCCGATTAAAATATATTTTATGTAAAAGTCATGCCAAAATATCATGCAATCCTTTGTGCGCGTAATCCTCTCGGCTCCCTAATCCAAGACGTGACTTCAGTTTGGATTTTGTTTTTTCTATATAACAAAGACTTGATTTTTAAAAATCTTCAAGAACGGATTCCGAGTTATGTCACGTATTTGAATAAAACACGCCTTAAAACGAATCCGATATCACAACATCGTAATTTTCGCTTCCCGTTAATAGCACCACTAGCTTTGTTCCGTGATCTCACCCGTCTTAACTTTATATATCATGATAAAATAAAATTAGCTATAACATCAGTTATCTGCTAAATAAGATTTTATCAGAACTGGTCGAGTCGTTGCAAATATTAGTCAAAACAAACCAACAAACATTTTATAAACAGATACTTTAATTTTATATATGTATATAGATTATTTTAAAGTTGAAAAATATTGCTCTAATAGCCATAATAAAGTGCATATTAATTGTTGTATAATAATTTATAGTATGAATTTATATTATTATAAGCGACTTAAACGATTTGGCTGAAAAATGGTGAGGTTAAATATATTAATTACTTTTTATAAATTCTCTTTTAACAGATAAACCTTTATAGAATGGAACCAACAAATCCACAATTTGATTGGTTTAAGAGGCATAATCTTAAGAGAGAAGTACTTTATGATTCTGGAGAAATATTGGCTGTAATAAATGAAAATGGTTGCAGTGGAAAGTGGTTCTATAAAAACGGCTCAGTAGCTTTGGATTTTCGTAAAAGTACAAACTTTCTCTGTCTATATTTTATATTTTAAAACTATTAGTAGTTGAACGTAAATAAGATCCCTTAGATGTATTTAACGCAGCACTCTGTTGCAGGTATAAATAATAATCAAAGATATATAATTTATGGCTATAGTGTTACTGATGAAATGAGAATAAAAACCAACAAAAACCAAATAACAATATTAGCTTGTTTTGACTTTTTGGGTAACGGTATTGTTTATGATGACACTGGCAAACCTAGGTATTGAAAAAGAATTTCGTGATACCGATAATGTATAAGGAATTATTAAGGATTTTTTAATTTTTTTATTAGGTTAAAATATAATCAATCAGAAGGAATAATTATTGATGAAAAAATCGCACCACCGAGTAAATGGAAATGGCATACATTAAATGACCCGCCTGTTCTACAAAATGTTTATGTTGACAACAATGTGAGGAACAAAGAAGTTTTAAATCAATTAAATATGAACATTGATTATACAGAATTTTATACTGAAGATCTACCGAAGACCAGAGATGAAGAAATGCTAACAATTGAATTAGAGAATTTCATTAAAGAGAAGGCAACAAAAATTATGCAAGAATTCAAACCGTTTAAAATTCGAATGAAAGCAGTTAAAATAAACGATTATTTTTCATTAAGAGTAATTGATCAAGCTAATATTTATATATTGTACAGATGTGGTCGTACAAAATTAAAATTAAATATAGGAATGCGTTTAAAAAGTTCTGAAATCATTGATACGTATATGGCTGAAGTATCTGAAGTTTCCACGCCTTATGACAGTTCTCAGCCAGACACAGAAAGTCTATGTGATATTCAGAATGTGTTAAATGATATGAAAGAATCACATAAATCTCAAACATAAAATATTGATAAAACTTTCATTAAAATTATCATAAAATCCACGTCATGTAAAATAATCTTTCACTTATCTTTAATTTCAATAGTTAAGGAAAGTAACAGATGAAAAATCAGAAATCTCATTATCCTATCAATTGGCTGTCTTTTTATAACATAGAGGCTGATCCGATTTCAATTAAACTTGAAAGTTCAAGAGTATAATTGATCTTAACGTATTCATTTTGTTGGTTTTTGGTCATTTTTATATATATTTTGACCTTGCATTATAAATATTTTTTTTAAGTTCGACATGCGACATTTTAGGGTACAATAAATCATATACAGCTGAAAATGGGTAGACCACATCGTTCCTATATGTGCCAAAAAAGTTATTCACTATCAAAGTTCGCAAAATAAGTTGTTTGCATGTTACAAATTGAAGATCATGGAATTTTTATTTGTATTTTTTTAAGATATGCACAGGTTTGCTTCACCTTTGAAGAAAGTACCAGACGTTTTTCTATGTGGTACCCCGGTAAGTCTAAGCCACGTGAATCTCCTCTCTTCTACTGTGATTAATATCACTTAAAACGTTTTTATCAAAAAGAGTCTTTGCATATTATGAAGAAAAATATTTTTTGTATAAATCTCATTGACGGTAGTTCTAATGACAAAAAACTACGGAATTTTTATAAATCATTGCATGATCCGGTGTGTTTTTGATAACACACTGAATGTCTGAAGAATGCAGAATAGCACGCTTTATAAACTTTCGCTTTAAATAATATTTCTTGGTCCTGCTGAATCGATAGACTTTATTTATAAAGGTATTTTAAACCTTCCTACTAATTTTCAGCTGTGGGTGAATTGTCGTAGTTTTACTACTTACTATTTTTCTAAGCTATTATGTATTATATACAGTTTATATAATAAAACAAAGAACAACATAGAAACGTATTATTATAATAATGCTTTGTATAGATTGAGATTTCTTAAATAAAAATAATTATTCAGAATGCATGTTATTTTTTCTCATTATTAAGTATAGAATGAGGCACATACATGGTCAAAGGATCTTCATAGTTGATGAGCTGCCTGGTAATCTTCCATCAGTTTTGGGTAATCGACCCTATTACTACAATTCCCCCATAATACCTTCGATTGCAGTAAGATCACGTCAATTCGTCACCTTAAAAACCCTATCTACCAATGTGAGTTCTAATACTCCCAAGGAGAGATGACGTCAGGCAAGTGAGCGATCGTAAAGCTTAAAAAACTTAAAAAATTTAACTTAGATGTTGGGAGTGGGAGAAGAAGTCGCCAGGAAGAGTATGATGAATGAGGCAAATACTATAGTAGCGATTAAATGAAACATTTAGCTTTAAGTGCTGATATACGCTTTATTTAGAACACACAATAATATGCCTTAAAACTACAATAGATAAAATATAACTTATCCACATACTAAATTTTAATTTATTATAAGGTACGTTGACATTTCTATTGATATGGTTATAGTTAGGATATTTTTTTGTGTTTTTACATTTATTCAATACATAATGCGTAGAAGAAATAGATGATTTGGTGATATGAATAATTTGCGATAATCTACTTTATAATTTTTTTTAAAAGTTACATTCATAAGTTTAAAGTTAAATGTGATATGAATTATTTCTACTTTAGGTCTCACATCGCCATTATTTCTGAAAAATAGATTTTTAATAAATGTAAATTGTTAATAAAAAAAATTACATATGCGTTTACAAATTCAAAAACAACATTAATATTAAGTTTATATGTTATTATAGACTGTAGTACTACACTCTGGATCTGCTAAACTACATAAAATTAATAATTTGTTACAAACAGATATGCACTTTAATATCATTCCCACATAGGATCTACGTGCTGTGTTATATTTATTCAGTTTCTTCTTTGGCTTTGATGAAGTAAGTAAGAAGATCGATGGGGAGTGGAAATACAATAGTAGAATTCTTCTCCGCAGATATCGTGTTCAAAGTCTGTAAAATAAAACAATATACACTCCAGCACTGTTATTAGAAGTAGCAAGAAGTATTGTTAATCTTATTATAGATAGAAGTCAACGCCATGGCAGCACCAAAATATAGGGTTAAAGGTATAAAATTTCAAATTCGTTATATCGGTTCTGGGATTGCGCGCTTACGAATAGACAGACAGACAACCAAGACGATTCTATACGTCCTGTTCGCTACTACGCAAGAACTAAAAAGCGTTGGCTATGCGAGGAGGGGTCAAAAAGGTAGTGTGAATGAGATAGAATATAATGTTTATTGATTAACGTAATAATTTATTTTTCTACATAATATCTGACTCTCTCTATACATTGAGATTTTATTCTTTATTAATATTAGAAATATGTATCTGAGCTATGCTTAACAGTATTTATTTTTTCTTACCAAGGAGCATATCGTTCTTATTACTTTTTGATCCCTCCTCGTATTAAGTAGAAAACATGGATTTCAAAAGTTAGATAAAATACGTTCAAACAATTTGTTTCCATTCTGAGCATTGTCCTCGTTACCTCGGTACTTTGATTTAATAGTCAAATACTTTCCTATATGTCTTGGTGAATTACAAGAAACAAACGTCCTTCTGTCGCAGAGGTCGGCAACGCATCAAGACTTACTTATTGACTTACTGGTGAACCTAATTCTCGTATTCCATCTTTAATATTAAGGAACAGGTAACATTGTGTATTTATTTAAGTCAAATGTTTGGTTAATTTGCGTTGAATCGTAACATTAAATTGTAACGATAGATCTCGTTGAGTTGCGCTATTAAATTGAAGAAGGGATATGTTGCAGTATAATAGACCTGTAAGTATCGTAATTGCAATGCAGCGGGGCTGTCACCAATAACTTCCGAAGCCTCGCGCAAGGCCCGGGAAGCCTTTTGTTCGCCCTCAGCCGCGATAACTTTAGCGCGGGCTTCGCGTGCTGCTTCCGCTTCCGCCGCCATAGCGCGCTGTAATTGCACTGGCAACCGGACGTCCTTTCTATAAACAGATAATTGAAACGAATTGAGTAGTTCAATTCTTGTCTTGAGAAAGATCATATAACATTCATAACAAAACTTATTTATTTTAGTTTTATTGTGCTTTAATAAAAAAGTCATACTAAATCAAAAACCATTATCGATGCAGGTGCCGAAAACCAATAATGTTACTCATTGTAGCATACAGGCATGAGACTAATTAATTTTGTTTTTATCGTAAAGTATTGAGAAAAATATCGAAAAAGTCGAACCTTAAAAAACAGCATTCCAAAAAGTTTTAAACGTCCCACAACAGGTAAAACACCGAACGAAATTGTTTCAATCAGTTCGTCGATATATTCCTAAGTCAACATAATTTTATAATATAATAGTAATTATTTAAATTGAATAAGGAAAATTCCCCAATTGGTATATTTTGATTTAACTGCAAATAATAACTTATCCGGATTCTTTATTTAGCACCTCGAACATCCCCGGTATTTTTACTTTATTATCATAAATATATCAACATCAGGTATATTAACAAATATTAGAAATCCCTTATTACATATGGAATTTTCATTATTTCTTGTTAATCCACGCGCAGTAACCGTTAACACTGTACTATTGTGAAATTGATTAAACAATATGACGTCATGAGCACAGCAACTGACCGTGGCGCGTTAGTAGTCATATGACTTCTTTTTTAATTCAATTTTTAAATGTATATAACAATAAAAAAAATGTTTTTAAGAGTTTCCACATTGAATATGAATATAATTTATGATAAAATTTTAAAATATATTCGATATTTGTATCTTTTCAACAACCCAATTATATTGATAAATTAATTTTATGTACATGCGATTGTATGTCCATACAAATAGATCTAGTTTAATAATATGTGTAATGTGATTTATTTTTGTCTGTGTAAGCAAATTAAAGATTTTTTCGATATCATTTTGTAAGTGTATAAATTTAATAATAATTGCCTGTTATATATGTGAATTATTTTAGGACAATATATACATATAGAAATTGGAATAAGTCTACAATAAGCTAGCCATTTAGATGATCAACACAAAAAATATGTTTAAAGTTAATTATGTACGAGCAATAATGTTGTCAAAACTTCGCTGTATCATATGCAACACAGTTTTTCGATTTAGGTCAACGTCCCGGGAACATTTCCCATTTGTTACGAAGCTAGGAAATGGACGTTGGTATTGTAATTTTTTTGAAAGGCTATTTTGAAAAATAAACCGGTGGAAAATATGTGGAATGTTAACGGTACAATTATTTTAAATCGTCTACACTGAAGTATTTGCCTTTTATCGTACTATGCAGGAAAAAATAAAATCTAAAAGTAAGCTTTTGTTTTTCAGTTTCGATTTAAGGTTTTCACAAACAAACCAAAATATCATGTCTTATTTAAACCTCCTATCGCCTTCAAAGTCAATAAGCCTTGTCAAATAGAATCTTCGTTCAGAAATACGAAACATCTCTATTTGCTAAGGAAATTATTTTTAACTACAAAGATAAATTTATTCGGTATAAAGAATTTTTGATAGAGTCTTGAAAAAGCAGTGTTAATAACAAAGCAAAATGTTTTTATTTATTTATATAAATTCTCAAAACGTTTTAGTTTTTCTGAAAATTTATATTGGATAGACGTAACATTATTTTACTGAATTTGTTGAACTCTCAATGATTGTAAGTTAGTCGTGACTGATTCTACTAATACATATATAATAAACTTATAGAGTATCGTTTACAAATCCTAAAAAATTGTTATGATATAAAGAAATAACTTTTTACTATATTTACACTTGCGAATTCAAACGTATGGCTTTACACAGGTGTTCTTTGTAATGCAACCTATAATTATTTACGTAGTAGTTATTAATTCAGCGACCAACCTAGGAAGGTGAAAACCTACTAGTAGGAGGAGTTACAAGAGACCTTGATGACCATGAGTATACATTATTAAGTATGATTACTAGGTTGGTATAAAAAGTTTGCTTCGAATAGAATTTTAAATTTCACGGCATTGTTTGTATTAATCTACATATGTATTCAGGGACAGCAACTAAAAATTGATATACTATACAAAACCGTAGCAATATAGAATATGAGTCTAAGGAGTATTTTGATGTGAATATATAAATAATATCGGAATGTTTATTTAAAATTAAAATAATGGATGATTGTCTTTTGTAAAAAGACATTTCTCTTCTGGACATGAACCATGTAAGCTGCATAGGTATACAGAGGGTTTTTGGACTGCTCCCGAAAACGAAAACTGGTGATAGTAATTACGACACCTTTAATGATGGGACGGAAAAAAATCGATCTTGACTATAAAAAAGTCATATTTTTAAAAAGTTTTTTTAGAGTTATTTACAGTCCATCGTGTTTGTACAACTAAATGAACGATATCTTCATAAAAAATACTGAAAAAAATCAGCAATAATTTTTTTTCCGTCCCATCATCAAAGGTGTCATAATTACTATCACCTATTTTCGTTTTCGGGAGCAGTCCAAAAACACCCTGTATAGCCTTCAGTAAACATCAAGGAACCATAAAAGAGTGAAATCAGTCCAGCGATTCGTGACTTTTGCATTTAATAACACATTAAGTGAATCATTTTTATTTATATAGTTAGATGTCAAGAAGGAAACAACAAAACGTGGCCGGATTTAACTAGCCTATTATAATTGTAATAATTTCTTTAGGACACTTACATCTCAACTCGTTCGACCTTAATGCCCCAAGCCTCGGTCGCTTCGTCTAAAGATATTTGCATGTTGCCTGAAATAGTTTCACGTTCGCTCAGTATCTCATGCAGGGGTCGAGTCCCCATGGTATTACGAAGAGTTGTCTGAGCCAGAAGCCTTGTTGAATGATGCGCGTTCTCCACATTTGCAATGGAAATCGTAGCGTTATGTACACGATAGTAAACGACAGCGTCTACTGAGACCGTGACTGAGTCTTTGGTGAGAACCTAAGGGACATTTAAACTATATAAATTTATGAGCATTGGTCACATATTTAAAAAAACATACTACTATTAATTTTCATTTATATTTAAGCTGAAGAAAATAATTCGCAGTCAAAATAATATAGCAACTCACTCCTCAAAGTAACTTGATAATTTTATCTAAGGAAAAGTTCTATTCATAACTAAGTTATATTCTGAACACCAGAATCATGTTTTGATTTCGAAATTTCTTTAAAAGTCGATTTTAATAATGAGTAATTCTGAATAATTGGAGATTTGTTGCGTTCAGAAATTAAGTGGTACTATGAAAAAGGAGAGCGATATGTTACCTCTTGGGGTGGCACGTCATATGTCCTTGTTCGCAAATCAACCCTTGCATAAGAATCAATGCAAGGTAATATAAAGAATATACCTGAGAACAAATACAGTCCTTTTAATCATATTAGAAAAACCAGCATTGAGTTCAATTTTAATGACATCCTTTAACCCAAGTGGGTTATGAAAGCGTTCAAGGTTAATGTAAGCCTATATAATGTACGAAATTTACGTGACGCTACTGTAAACGTGACGAGTAGTGCATTTTTAATAAGGTTAAAAGTTTCACGTTACAGAGTTAAAGTTGTAAATGTAAGCTGATAATCTGTAAACTTACCCGGACCTTTCGCGCCTCCAGCAAGTAAACGCCCCAAACGAAATATGACAGCTCTTTCATACTCTTGAACGACCTGGAAAATAGTTGTTACAGTAGCAGAGATAGTTACTTCGTACCTGACTCCTAATATTAACAATTATAGATTTTTGATTTTCCGTTAAAATATAAAACATCTGGAGATATATTCGATTATTTTTTACAGATTATGTTTAGAAGTTTTTGTGTGTTTATAAAGATTAAAATTTAGTTTATTCATTGATAAATATCAACTTTTTCCCGTTATACAACTGAAGGATGCCAATTAATTATCCAAAAGGTATCGAACTTTTTAACTGCTGTTAAATCAATACCAATTACATTTGTTTTTGGATTATATAATTTCACACTTTTTGCTGTATCCTTAAATTATTTTAATTTTTTGGTAACTCCTATTTATTCCACATGCTTTTTAAAATAATTTACTTAGTTAATTATTTACTGTGCCTCATTTAGGGAGAATAACATTAATTAATGATTATATACATAACGTGTTTTTAATATAATGGATTTTTTTTCATTACCCTCGCATATACTCGTATGTAGAACGTATACTTTTCTCATCGTATCCATGAATTTTAAATAGGAAAAGTGAGGTAATGAATACAGCTATTCAAAGAACTCTCGCAAAGTTAGGTCGGTGTGTCAGGTACAGAATATGATTTCGTTGTATTCCTTTTGTCTCTAGAATTGCTAAATCAGCAGCAATATTATGTACCGGCTTTGCCAGCGGCTTCGCTCAAGTTCATTTCGATTTTATTGTTCACGTCTAATTGTATATCATTCTGTATTTTGGCAACTTTATTATATCAATGATTTTTTCTACAGATTTATTGCATGTATAGAAGAATAAGAGGAAAAATATTTAAATGCAGATAAATCCATTGTGTACTTTCAGAGATTATCCCGTAGATACAGACAGACTCAAAGGTCACAAAAGGTTTTGTATTTTATCGTTTTTCTCTAATCGCCCACAATGGTTTGTATTGACGCACTGAACGTGTAAACACGCGATGTCTACTGTTTTATTATATGTATAGAAGATGTAATTTAAAAAAACATTTATTGTCGAGTGCATCCGATACCAGACCAGGCTAGGCTGTGCTATCTAATTATTTCCGATGTTCTATACTTAACCATAAATGGTTGTTCAACTATTTTAAAGTAAATTTATCGTATTATGCTCCTTCCTTTGTCAAAAGACTTATCCATTATGGAAAAATGCGCTATTTGCTTTTGCGATCTCACGAAAATAAGCACAGAAAACTGATTTATGTAAAAGTTTTCTACGTGAGGAGAAAATTAATCACATTAGAGGAAATTCTTTGTATAAATTCTCGCTAAATATATTGTAATATTGCATTGAATGATTTGCACATAACAATATATTGGTATGTTTCACACGTATTTTGGAAAAAAACATCGTAACCTGAAAAATATCGATGTCTCAAATAAAGCTATTGAGACATTTCAAAATTTATCAAACGAAGAATACATTAAATTCTAACAAGTCAACTATGTACAAATATAATCTATGCTAATATTAAAAAGCTGAAGAGTTGGTTTGTTAGTTTGAATGCGCTAATTTAAGGAACCGCTGGTCCGATTTATAAAAAAATTCAGTGTTGGATAGTACATTTATCGAGAAAGTCTATATTATATTTAAAAAAATAGTGTTCCTTACTAAAAGTTCAATAATGTAAGCCAAGTTGTAAAAATCGTAATAAACGCGAGCAAAGCCGCTGGCAGAAACTAGTGGACAGTAACATCGTACGTTTATAATTACACATATCACATCACATTAATTGAATAGAAAAAATTAAGTCTTATGATTATGAATATTTGATTTCTATTTATAGTTCAAGTACGATACTTGATCTAAATATGATAGCCTGCTTTAAAATCTCTTATTACGAGATAATGTGGAACTTTTAGCAAAAAGTTATATTCTGAATTTACTATTCATACGCGGACATATCTGAAATGAAATTTTTCATGGATTTCAAAACGGAGTGAATAAATTATTACTCTCTTAGGCTGACCTTATGCTAACTGACTTATTGTTATCTTCAACTGAATACGACACTGCATTTCATATCAGCACATCTATTTGTATGTAGGCCATAGCTTTCGGTTGAGTAAATAGAGTCAATTATTGCATACGAACTCAAGCTTAGAGCAAAAAAAATATTTACACGTAGCTTCCATTTGTTTCATTATCATATTGTCACTAAACATATTTCTTCATCATGTTTAGTTTTTAACGATTTAGTGTATTGTCTTTTTAAATCAAATTATTTATTTTTGTATAAGTTAGTAAATATAATATTTTATATAATTTATGTACAAAGCCTGAAAAAATTATTTTTCATTTGTTTTTTAATTTATTAATTCATCATAATTTCTTATATCATATCATAATAATTTCTTGTTTGCGTATAAACGCATTCGAATGTTTATTGAGCTTGAACATTCACTCATATAGAAGTCAATAATTTAATTAAATGTATTCCATCTTGTATAAAAAGAATAATTTTATATTACTACGAGTAATATAAAATTAATCTTTTGGAAATGGATGGAAATTCTTTACGTATTTTATGAACGACATCCTTAAGCTTACACAATTCTATAATACCTTCACTTTAAACTACTATATATAGGATATTAATCCCAAAAGTGTTCTGTATTTATTACACCTCGCCATATATACATATGAATAATATATTGTTAGTTTTACTAAAAATGATTAATTTAAAAATCACTGTGAAATTATGACGTTTCGAATTTAATCAGCTGCAAATTCATAAAAATAACTTCGCCAACATAATTTTCGACTTGGTGTCATAACTTATTAATAAAACTGAATTATGTAATTCACAGGCATTTTAATATGATATAAACTAAAAAAAACTTTAAACTTTTTTCTAGAAATATTACGCTAAGCAATCTTAATAAAGATTTAAAATCAAGTACCTTAAAGCAGATGAAGAGAGAGAACGGCATGGTAAAAATTACTAAGATCCACGATAACACCACCAAAATCTTGCCACAAGTTTTTGATTCAGCATCATTATCAACATTCGCTGTAAAACATAATAAATATTAGTAAATTTCGCAAATCTCAAGTAAATGGTAATAAATGCACAAAATCATACAAGTTGCGATTGTTGGATATAGAAATTGTCGGCTCGACATTTCGAATACGGTTGTCATTACTAAATGTTCTGTTATAAGAAATAATTGCGATAAACGTAATGTTCCGATGGCAATTTGTCGACGACTGAAACACAGAGGGCATAAGTCCATATTTCAATAAATAATTCATGTGAGAATTGAACAAGATGACGTATTTCTCTACAAACAACATAAATAATACGACTTTAAACTTGTAAATTACTCACTTGAACCTTCTGTAACCACCACAGTGGTCGAGTCGGAATAGCGCGCCAGGATGAGGCTTTTCCTTTACGTCCGTCCCGGTCGAATGTAGGGAGTTCACTGCCAGGAGGCTGGGGCGTCATAGACTACATAAACCCGCTATTATCAAAGGATATGGACATTTATAGGTTGCGTACAGTTTAGTTTGCTGCCTTTTGGAAAACGCTCAAAGAGATTTTTCATTGTTCTTTCGTAATAAGAGAATAAGTACGTCTAATAGAGTCACAAAAAAATTACTTTGAATTATGTTTTAAATTGTTTAGAAACCGTAAAATTATCGACTTAATAATTTTATTTTTAAACGACTCTGTTAAATCTGAAATTGGAACCGGAATCAAATAATGTAATGTTCAGTTTCCTATCGATTAATAATAGTGTCGCATATTAAGCTCGACTTAACAGAGCCGTTATGTAAATAGTAGTTAAAATTATCAAATTTTCGGCATCGAGCTTTGATATTGCTCTGGATATGTTTAGAATTTGTATATATAACTAATAAATCACTATTTTTATTTCAATATTATAAATTTCTCTATTTATCAATAGTGAACTATATATGAGTAATATAATATTAATTTATAATGTCGATATACAAATAATAAAAATATTAAATCGTAAAACTATGCAGTATTTAAGTTACTTATTCTTTGAGTAAAGACTTGTGGTGTAACTCCCTAGATTATTTCGACGTGAGCTTTAGCAAGTGATAATATCTTTATTAGGCCTGAACAAAGGATCGTATTAACTCTCCACGGAACAAGGGTCAAGATTTTATTTTGCTTATCAAGGCATTCATGTCTGCTTGACGTTTGTTTTTTAATTATTTAAGTATATTCTGTAAAAACTGTATTAATATAAATTGAAAATTAAAAAGGTGGTCTCATTCAGTCGGATAAACTAATTTTTAATAACTTTTGAACATGGATCTATGGTTTTTCTTAGATTAAGACTATGTAACTATAATGTTTTTGTTTATACATTCATTTTTAAACTTATAGATCGATAACATTTTATATTTAAGAGTTTAATAGAATTTATAAAATTATGCCTATCTATTTGAATGTTGTTTTAACCCAGAGCATTAGGCATTCTGTTTCGACGGAATGGCACAATATGAATTTATTTTTGACTGATACATGAAACAGTTGATAATCGAGACAAAGAACGTAATTTGGTTTGATTTTTTTCTGTTTTGGTTATTTAATAGGAAAATTGTGTCAGTTAGACAGTGTGTGATGGATTTATTGCAACAATTATTTGATTAAGGATTTTTTCATATCTCACGTTAACAAATGAAGAACATTGAAACAGCTAACATTACAGGTATGTTAGTCACTTATATTATTATTATTTATGTATATGTATTATCGACGTATCTAGGTCGTTGGAAAAGGAGAATTATTTGCAAACGTGAACGTCATATATCGTTGTGAATGAGACGAAAATGATTTATAGGTCACTAAAACAATCAATCGATTTTTATATCATTCTTTTACTATTAGTTTTACAGTTTTTGGGAAGCACAGATGTATTACTCATTTTTATTCAGTAAAAATAAAATTGTGAGATATATACAGGGTGTTTGGGGACTGCTTCCGGAAACGAAAACGGGGGGTAGTAGTAATGACACACCTTTGATGAAGGGACGGGAAAAATATCGATTTTGATTAAAATAAAAACACATATTTACGCTCCATTTTGTGAATACAGTTACATGAAATGATATTTTCATAAAAAATACATTGCTTTACTAAAAAAAAAGAACCAGCAATGTAGCATTATACCAAAAATAGCTGTACTAACATGAAGCGAAATAACGCTAATAAAATGTTTTAAACATATAAATTTTTTTAGTCAGGATCGAATTTTATTCCGTCCCTTCACCAAAGGTGTAATTAGTACTATCACCTGTCTTCGTTTTGGGGAGCTGTCCCCAAACATTCTGTTTATTATATCGTAATAAGGTTAAAAAACTAATTTTCCTCATATCTAGGAAGACAATTCTGAAGTATATTCTTCATTATTTATATACAGTGAAATATTGTCAAAGAAATAGATTATTTAAATAACATTATTACTGCATGGTTGCTGAACATAATTCAAGCAAAATCCTCTATTGTCAACGTCCACAGGTGCTTCAATATTATCCGTATGGAACCACAAACGGAATGGTTTAACTGTACCTGTAAAATTAACTTGTTTTATTAATAGTACACACGTTTCTGCAATTGAGATGTTTCTTTATAATTTACGTATATACTGCACTCAAAACTGAAGGAAAATACTCCATTGAATTTTTTATAACGAGAATATTGTCCATTTATTTAAAAATTTAAACTGAATTTACTCGTAAACTAGTTATATAACAAACAATCCCTTTGTTTGCGTAAAATTATATACTGATATTCGTTGGAAAATTACTAGTTAACGCTACTAAGCCTATAATGTCAAGGGAATTCTTTGTTATAATTATTAAATAGACTTTCCACTCCCTTAATTAGCTAAACACATTTTCACTCTTGGGTGTACTGTGGGTAATTAACTAGCTTGCGTTTATTTAATGTCCAGCCTTCTTTTGACGTAATATATGTGAATGATTGTTTAATAATTTATTCATTTCAAAATATTTCTACTCAAAAATAGACTCCATGTATACGTTTTTATACAGCTTTTTTTTAGCAGAATATAGAATTCTGTAATGATACATATAATTAATATAATGTTTGTGGATAAATTAACTTCATTTCCAACTTACTTAGAACTGAAGCAGATTGCATAGACAGATCAGCTGAGAAAGTGCCACCGCAAATTCTATCTGTGCATAATGCCTGTGCTGGCTGGATTCTACCAATATTGGCGACACACGGTATTAACAACCAATCATTGGCACAATTATTTGGGCCAACACCAGAACCTATCATTGAATTAACAGGACTATTACTGTTTCCACTAAGAGTGAACGACCGTGAACGATTATTGACTGGAAAATGAAAAAGCGAGGCGACGTTTAATAAAGTAAAAAAGTTTTAATTCTTTTTAATAATTATCAATTATGCAGAAAAGGTACGCTCAAAAAGGATTTTAAAAGATTTCACGTTTATAAGACGACGATGGCTTTCAAAGAAATTAATTCACAATAACGCTCCGGCAGCCTTTATAAGTAGATTCTCTCTTACAAAATGAGAAGCATCATCATTCAATTCACGTAATCTTAGCTTATGTTGCAATAATTTTATACAGCATGTAATATTATATTCTTCTATCTCACGTAACTAACGAATTGTTTTTTAATCTTATCTTAGTATCTTTTACCTGTGTCTGGGCACGCTGTATACTGGATACCACAAAAATTTCTTTCCATTCGAATACAAATACCATAGTCTTGATTACTTAATTGTAGCCCCGAAGTTGGATCATAGTTAAACGACTTCACCTGGCCAGAAACTCCAGTATAATATTGGAGACACCCTTCGTCCGCTATAAATGAAGAAAATCGTTACGTATTTTATTCCGACTAAGGTATATTATGTACGCTTAAATTTTGAAACTTACAGCTATCATCCAACTAGAATGCATTTATCAGACAAATTGTTATGATTTAGTTTGGTATTTTATTTACATCTCAGAAATTTCGACTGGGTCAAATGCTACGAGAAAATTTTCTGATACTGATATTTTCTAGTTAGTTAATGTGATTTAAGCCATATTGCTATGGGACAAAAAGTTTGTTTTAGTTGGGTGTTCTCTTACGATGAGCGTGAACTGTCTCGGCGTTTCAAACATTTTCCGGAAATGGCTGTCAGTTGTCATATGATGTGAAATTAAGTTTAAAGAACCATTTTAAATGCATTGGAAAACTATATACTCGCAAGCAAGTTAATTGAAATAATAATAGTGCACAATACAATTAATTGTACATTCATATAATGTTTTCTAATTTCAATTTAATAACTAACCTAAATAACGAAGAGGTTCACATATTTTAACAATACTTCAAATGAATTCTTTCGCATGTATCTCTCTACATCGACGCCTCTGGTCTTTACCAGGATTATAATTACGATTTAATTATAAGTTCTCTTCGGGTCACGTACCATCGTTTATATATAGAAAAATATGAGCGTATCTTGAAGTCTATAAATCTCTGAATATTCTAAATAAATATAGACTAGACCTGCAGCAGAACTTAATTAAATAATAATTTATGTAATATGGCAAAGTTCTTTAGATTGACTATGAGTCTCGATCTAGTCATCTTGGAAGTGTCCCTGGGCTATAGAAATCGCTTACCATTACGTGAACTATATGCTCGTTTGCGTTCATATATAAAAATGTATATAAAGTATTTTCTATCAATATTTTTTTTATTATTTTTAAATAGTCCTTTTTATTTTATAAACATAGGATTACAAGAAGTCCCTAAGTTCGGTGTGCCTTTTGCCATAAAACCTCCTTCAATTCCCTCCATTGTGCCCTGTCCTTCGACCAGAGTGGTCCCGCTGTCTACCAAAACATAGGCAACTGAATTTTTCCTTTTGGACTTTGCTTTTGTTGATTAGCCTTTATAAAAAGTGCAAAAAAAATAAAACGTCAATACCTTTATAAATGGTGTCGCAAGGTATTTGTGTAACTTTAACTTTCCAAATTCTTTCAAAAGAGGTACCACCAGTAACGAATGTCAATTTCACTGGATTTGTTGTACCTATCCCAGCGTCAATGTACACTGCAAGTATATAAAAAATTATATATTAGGCTCATAAATATAAAACAGTCGCTATATATCATTCTTTATGTATACATAGAATTATATCAAAAAGTGTATTCTTTAAATTGAAAGATTATTTTATTATGATAACTTGTTTCTGTTACTACCCTTCATTCTCAAACTTATTAATAGGTAAACGATAGTAATCATACTAGTGTAAATACGGTCCATCAGAATACATGTTTTAATCTTGAAAGAAATAAGAACTTACTAATATTATAAATATAATTTGTGAGTATGAATAGATGTCGCCACGGGAAAACTACTGAACGGATAAATAAATTAATGAAACTTATATACTTTAAAAAGATATTGTGACTCGGGCGAAACTGACACCGTTAGTTTTGATATGTTGTCGTTATTTTGTTTATTATATGAGGTTATATATACATAATGCATATAATTGTTTTAAGAGGAAATTGGCCTTGAGTAGGCTTAATTAAGTATATACTCAACTGTGACTGCCCTGATTTACACCGCAGATAGCAGGTACTGGGTTGCCCCCGGAAACTATAAACTGATCCCTGTTACAAACATTATTCATCTTCTCCGGTCCAGAAATTACGAAGCGATCAAAATCCAACCTTGATCGGAACATAACAGATTATAATAGACTAGCTTTTAGTCGGAGTTATGTTCGCATTAATGGAAACAGGGTGAATCTATCAGTTACTTAATTAAAGGTTATAATTCTAGTTAGATTTTTATATAATTCATATATGAAACGTCATATTTGTTAGCAAACATTTCTTTAAAGTTAAACAAACTATACGTTCGTTTCATTATCGTAATATTTATATTATTCGACTGATAGATTTTTTTTAAAGGATTCAATTGAAACAGGTTTTTTTATTTCTATTTACATTCTCTTTTCTCTTACACACACCGGGTTACAAATAATTGAGCTGGAGAGCTATTGCAACGAACTAAAATATACTTGTTTACGATTCACTATTTATCTATGTGCGCAATACAAAGGCTCCAATCTTTTGTACACGGTCTACGAATGTAGCAACGTTCGATGTGAATGGAATATAACATAGTCCGTGCAACAATAGTGGTACCAGGGAATAGAATTTTATTAGAAATATTGTAATATAAAAATATTTGCAAAGATATTGAAATGTGAATATGTTTAGAGAGATAATATATAAATATATAAGGATCATTCATGTACTTGATTGTAAATACGATAAGCTTATTGTGGAGTTATATCTACGTAAGCACTGAATATTTAAATTGTAGCTTCCTTGAAATCTCTTTTCCAATAAATCTACCACCTATCTTATTACCTTATGGAATTATTAAATTCTATAAAATATGTCAGTATTATAAAAATATTTTAATAGACGTCGGATAAAGCTTAAGTTTATGAAAAGTAAGATTATGTCAGAAATGTAGTAGATTATTTGATGGCATTTAATAAATCATTACAATAAACATACAAACCGCAATATGTTCCCAAGTATTCTTGACAACATTCTAGCTTTGGAGCAATAATTATTATATATTATATACCTTATCTGGCAAACGGCGGGATGAGATTTGTTAATTGTAAGCTCACAAGACCCAGTTCCATCGTATGGAGAGGGGTAACCAGAATTAACAAAATATGTGCCGTTCTCAGATGTTGTGCTGCCGCATGACGTCATAACTGGAAATTTATTGTTAGGAATCAGTATTATTGTCAATACTGTATATTTATATATTAATATTACCTATAGACTTATAATATTTCAATTATCTAATCTCAAAATTAGGCTTTTAATAATGGTTTATCCTATGCCTATGACAAAATTATGTGAAGGTAACGCCTAATATGTGATAACTTAGTTTGTATGTTCACGCAAAGTCAACTTGTCAAGGAATAGCAAACAAATAAATTTAGATGAGATTTAGTGTACGCTTTCTTCAAAGAGTAGACCTAATTCTAGAGAACGATAAAATCTGTAGAGGAAAGCGAATTATTGTAATTTTTAATAGATGAAGCAATTTAGTCATCGCGATTAGGTATTTCCAGATGAAATTATTTTCTATTCCAAGATATGTCTGTATTTTCTATGAATGAATCCGCTTCATGCTGGGAACACATTCCTTTACGCTACTGCTTCGAAAATTTTGTTTATAATCCTTATTTCCTATTTTAAAACGTGATTATTGTTGATAATCTTACAAATGCAGCATAAACCAAAGCCATTAGCACAGTATCCATTCGCTGAGCCGCCTCTAGAGGAGCACTCCCGCGCTGCCATGCAAGTCCCATTGTCACCCGATGCGCCCGCGCACGCCCCGTTTGGAAAAGTTACCACCGTGAACAATGATAGAACTATGGACCAGTAAAAATAATAAAATTCATTTCGTCTCTTTTGAAAAATAAATTATATGTTATACTATCTATTTTTATTGCTTCTTCAATCGCATAGCAAATTTTTAGCAAGATTTCAATGAAGTCATTTTGCTGACGTATTACTTGTCATACAGTGATCCTAATGTTTATTAAAATGGCGCTATTTAAAAAAATACATTAATTACAAATGGTGTGTACCTGTTAAATGAAAAGGACGACATATAAATAAAAATATATATTTTTTATTTAATATATGTTAAGAAAGGTTAAGAATATTGTTAACACTGTTGCGTTACTAAAAATGTTTGAAATTGCAAATACTTACACCTACTCTCTTTCTGTACTGGCCAAAAACGCATTTCCGGTTTTCTTGAGTGATGAAAACTTTTCTTAATATAACTTCCGTTCAAGCTCGGTATATTGAAGGACTTCGTATTTTTCGTAACAAAGCTATTTTTATGATTAACGTCGACGCCTTGACAGAATTGCAACAAATTATAAAACATTATTAAATATTTAACTTGCATTATGGTACACGTTTATATAGCAATAAAATAATATGTATTTAAAATGTAAACAGGAACTCGATTTCTATTTATAATATTTCAACGGGAAGGGGAACAATGGTGTAAAATTTCTCTCATTATAATTTTATGGAGACAATATCTTTGAACGTACAATATTGCACGCATACGCACAAGTTTAACAGCTCGGAACGTCGGATTTAGCGCTATTAACTAATGTTTACGTCAATCATAAATGACAATTGACCGAGTTCAGATGAATTTCGGATGTTGTTATTGTATTATATGAGATGCTAATGAGAAACGTTTCGATTACAAATGGACAAAATAGTCGCAGAAAATAGGGCTTGAAATGACCAACCAAAAAAGGCAAGCCTGCATTTTTGAATACAAGTTAGTTTTAAATATACCTTTGAAGGATGTAGAGTTAAAAAATAATGAATTTCTTTAGGGGCGAGAAATTAAACAAAAACCACCCCCAAAACTCTCACTTTTTTAAGAACTGTGTGCATTGTAAAGAATAATGATGACATTTGATTTGAGAATTGCATTTAAATGAAAGTCAAAAAAATATTCCTTAATGATTTATTTCAAAACACAAATATGTCTACAAAGTACTTAAGTTTAATCATCGAGCCCTTAAAATATTTCGGAGTCGAAATTATGTCAAATGTTTTGTTAAATTTCGTTGATTAAAATGTAGCAATCACATTTTTAAAAATTATATTTTAAAAGCTCGAGAACATAAAGTATTAGCTTTAGCTACTTACGTTACCATATAGAATATATGATGGTATTGTTCACCATATTGCTAACACTGATAATAAATTAATATATAATAGATATGAGATAATCAATTTAGAATTTAACAAATACGTTTTATAAACTTATAAGCCAAAGTAGATTGGGTATTTTTGTTGTTATCTTTTGATTTTTAAATTAATGAAGTTAACATAAATTGATGGATGTTATATAATTGAAAAAGAAAATGTATAATGAAAAGTCCGTCAAAGAGTATAATTTTAAATAATATAACGCTTACAAGCTATAGACTAGACGTACATAAAAATAAAACATTTTTATAAATATTACCTAATTAATTATCGTAGTGTGGTGTCAATACACTTAATAGGTATATGTTATATATTTATATTTGTAAATAGAGGAATTTATCTTATAAGATTAGTAGGAAACTTCTGAAATATATGTAATTAATAAGAAGAATATATTAAGAGTTAAAAAATGCTATTTAAGGTACATATTGAATTAATAGATGGGTTAACTATGATTAGATAGCCCGTGACGAATAATAAAATAAATAGTCATGTGTATTTAAATATAGTCAGGTAGAAAAAGTTTAAAAATAAATATTTGTTATATGATCTATAATTATCATATATTTTTTTGCCTATACAAACTTAGAAATTTTCGAAACGTATATTATGAAAAAAATTGCATTGATGATATTTTAACAACGACTTTTTAAATAAACTTATTTGCTACATCTATATAAAATTAGAACCGAGTTACATTCTTTCCACTTAAAATATAAAAACTTTCTCTCAAAAATACATCCTTTATAAAGGCACGCACAAACACGCATACAGGTAAATACTAAGTAAATAATGGTTTTTAAACCCATTATAATTAAATTCCTAATATTAGTCTCTTTATTTTTACTATTCATTAAATACAATTACTATTTAATCTCAGTAAATGAAGACTCTTCGTTTCTGAAGTAAAACTTAATGCATACAATATCGCTATAGATATTTATGTCTAATGAAAATGTTGAAAAATGTTACTGAACCTAAATAATACTTGGTAATTTATTTTCATGCTACCCATATTATTACGTATTTTCTACTTGACAACATCTATTCGCTACATACATTAGTTACGTAAGGATTTCGACAGTTAATAATCGATTGACAATAAATACTTATTACTTTGAAGATTTTAATACAAGACAAATACAAAATCAGTGTGAGACAAAGAAATTCCTGAAACAGTATAAACGTGGAAATCTCTATTGATTTTTGATAAACATTTTTATTATAACATTCAATTACCGAATTAGAACAATACGTATAGTGAAATGTTTATATCCTTTTTTTGAAGGCGTATACTGAGCGCAATTTCTTCCGGATTCGTGGTGAACTCCATCGAGATATGTATCGGCTTTCGCTTGGTGCAATTCCTTCGTCAACGTCATCTGCTTCGGTTTTTATCTCCATTTTCTGATATTAAAAGATTTATGATATTATCAATTTTTATAGGCAGTGGCCTTGTTAACTACTTTTTTAGCAATAAGAAGGCAAACGAGCATACACTTCACTAAATAAGCGATTTCTCTCGCCCATGGACACGTCTTAGATCAGTAGATCTAGACGCGTTGCCAACCTTAAGGCCTTATTTTATTCGGAAATTTATAGACTGAAATCGAAACAGGCTTAGTACTGCACGATTTTTTCATCTATGAACGGGGGGTACGTGACCTGGACGGAACTTATAATTTGTTAGGAGTTTATCTACCGCATATAATACTTGAAATGCCTGTATTTCAGACACTCGTCTGGCCACAGGCAGCCTGTACCCGAGGCAGGACATAAATTATATATTTATAAATGCCAATGCGTTCCGACCGAGACTCGAACCCGGTGTTCTGGTGTCGGTGTTGCATTACCCAACCGCTAGGCTACAGAGCCCTCAAAACTCAGCAACTTGACTGACTAGATGATACTTCAGCGACATAAAATCGTTTATACAGCAATCTATGATTTATTTTTATATCGTGAGTTTGTAAATTGATAAACTGAAACTTTGAAGAAGTTTTGAAATAGGTGTATGATTCTTTAAACGACGTAACTCGGACAACGTTCCCATTTATGAAGCAGTTTAGTGCTCGGACAATATCTAATATATAAAATTCTCGTGTCACAGTTTTCGTTGCCATACTCCTCCGAAACGGCTTGACCGATTTTGATGA